>JAATHB010000404.1:0-79697 GCA_014822075.1 Fusarium buharicum | reverse complement strand
ATATTAAAGCTTAAGGAACTAAAAGACTTATTATAAGGGATTAAGATATATATTATAAGGGGATTAAGGTTATATCTTCTTAGTTATTAGAGATAAGAGATAAGATCTCTAAATAGTCTAGGGAATTATTATATAATACTACTTAATAAAATAAGATTTTCCCCTTCCCTTAGCTTTTTAATATTTAGCTATTAATTACTATTAAAGTACTGTGTAATCTTATGTAACCTCTTTCCCTTAGCCTTATTATTACTTCTCTTCTCATTCTAAGTGTAAATAACTTTCCCTCTGTCTTGCCGTTTTATTAGGCTACTAGCTGTCTCTTCTGGATTTAGAGCTTCTGAAGCTTTGCGTTTCGCGTTGACAGGTGTGTCAGGGTTAAGCGACTTATCGAGGTTATTAATACTCTGTCCACTTTCCGGCTTGCTCTCCTTTACATCTTCCCTTTCGAGATCATTCTTGTTGTGTTCATTCGTTGATTTCTTCTTCTGTTGCTTGGCGTTGCTAAAGAAGTTGACAATATTCGACTTATTCTCCTTGCTATCCAGTGGGATAATGAACGCAGGCGAGTTATTCCCGACTTTACCGACGTCCTTGGAAACTGGGTAGACTTCTAGCCCTCCCGCAAAGGGTTTTAGCAGTGACTGGAGTTCCTGAGACCATTCATTTCGAGATGGATCCAGCCATGTCGTAATAGCCGGTGAGTTCGGGTTGAGTACCACTGGCATGCGGTTGTGGAGGAACTTCAACTCTGAATTTGAATCAGTTGTAATAATCGTATATGTGTATAGTTTCTCATGAGATCCTATGCCCTCTAAGTTAGTTAGGGTTCAAATAGTCATATAGGATACCTCGCTACCTTCATACTGTACGCAGTCCCAAAGGCCAGCAAAACACATTAGACGGCCATCCTTTCGCTTGACATAATGCGGTAGCTTGTCTTTGCCGTTTTTGAGCCACTCGTAAAAGCCCTGGGCGATGACAATACATCTCTTGCGAGCCTTCATGCTGGCCCACATACCTCCCAGAGAGCTGAGCGAGTCATCACGACAATTAATGGTCTTGAGCATCGATCCGTAGCCCGGATTCCGCTTGGTCCAACATGGGATCAAACCCCATTTCATAGACTGCAGTTTGTAACTTACATGCTTCTCTAAGCCTCCGTCAGGCTGCAAAGACCTCTCTGGAGCAGTCTCTTCATCCTCCCGATGCTTATCTTGTCGCGCAGTGTTGTGGTATGAGGTATCGGCACGATACACGATGCCGTGATAGCCAGGCGCAAAGTTGTAACTGCTTCTAGGAGCGTCATTACCAGCATCTGGAGGCGCATCATTTATTTCCAGACCATCTTCCTCGAGCATCTGGCGAATCTGCGACGGCCGCTATAAGTCAGTGTTAGAGAATGATTGTCATTTTCGACCACCTATTAACTCACCAGAGACAATGCATATCGTCCACACATGAGGGAGTGTATTTTGAGACCTCTGAGTTGCTTTAGGAGTGAATGCTAAATGGTGGCGTTCACGACGCTTTCTTGTGACATAGATGCATTGCGCTGAATCACGTGAAAGAGCCTATGACGTATTAAATTGTCTACCTACCTAGACAAAGAGCGTCTAAGCCTGCCTGGTGCTATAGGTAGCCTATAAAAGAAGTTAAGTTTTCCCTTCAAGCGCTATAAGCTCCTATTAAATTATACCTACTTTGGAGCTTAGCAAGATGTATGCTGCGTTTTGATTTATGCTAATAGCTGTTTACAGCTTTTAATGATACTATCTAAGGACTACCTGTTGTCAGATTCTCTCTGCGTAACAAACAAATTCATAATAAATACCATTAAAGACCACGATGTACATAATATGAGAACCTGGGGAAGGTGCCAAAAAGTCAACCAGTATAAGCAGTGGTGTATACTGTCTTCCACATCAGTATATAAGGTGGATTATAAGCTCGTATAAAGCAGTGTTTAGAGAGTGGTCTAGTATTGCCCTTCGAGAAGCAATTACCTCGTCGTCTCTCTTTTGGTAGTTCCCATGGCTCTCTATTGTTGCCGCTCTAGTCTAAATGTCTGCGTTTTTACTCTTTGCTCAAACTGACTCATTCCCTGGTGAAGCCTCGGATTTGCTCTTCTTGCCTGATCGATTTGACAGCAATTGTGAAAGAACGAAATGGTTAACGTCCTCATCCGCCCAGTATGCCATGTGTGATGCAATCGTATTGATTGGATTGAAATCCAGAACACTCCTAGATTCGTTGTCAGTATCCTTGCTTTCACTTTGGGCCAATATGCAGTTCCATATCTGCCTTCGCAAGTGTAATACTTACTCCTGAATGCTGTAGTCAACCCGACCATTACGGTTAAGTGCTCGGACTTTGGCTTCTTCTCTGCGCATCTTGCGCGCCTTCTTATCTTCCTCCCCTGCTGTTTTTGCCTCTCCATCCTTGGATGACTGGGTGCGGCTTTTTTGGAATTTTGAGAACAAGGTCTCAAGCTCATCATCGATCAGCGTCGGGTTGTGATCACTCGCTCCCATCTCGGACGTAGCGTTTCCAGCTGCAGTGTTTGCGAGCTTTTGCATACGTGCGTCTGTAGCTTCTCGTTTCTCCGCAGCGCTGGATACTTCTCGGTCTGCCGCTGCCTTGGTTCCCGTGGCTTCAGTGCCATGGTCTTCTCCCTGACTTGCGTTGGCCGTGATTCGCGCCACCTCTTCGCTACTCAATCCAAGGGACCGATTAAGTAGGTTACTAGCAATGCCGGCGCTCAGGCTCGACCACAATCCGCTGACGCTCTGTCCGACCTTGGCTCCGATTCCGGTCAACCCCTGCGGTGCAACATTGCCGAATATTCCTCTCTTCGTGTACGGTAGCAATTGAGGCTTCAGAGTCGACATGGAAGGCGATATCAACGGCTCGAGACGATAGCTAATGGGGTCTGATGGGTGGAAAATATTGAAAAGCTGCTGAACCTTTGGTGACGCAACAGTCGTGGGAAGACCTGTCACTGGGGATACATCTTCAACTCCTGGAGCAAGGGGTGTTTTTCGCAGAATGTCCTCTTGGTTTTCTGTCCCTTGGGTGTTTCTGGTATTCTCTGCTGGATTGCGGTGTCTGGCCGCTATAGTTCTAGGAACCTGGTCAGTAACAATGTAGTATCTCAGTGAGACGGAGGAAACGCACTGCCCCTTAAGCATCTGGAAGAGACCAATAGGTGAACCTAAACAGAAAAAGTCTTCCACTCTAAATTCCAACTTCAGCTCAGACTCCCTGTTAGACGGCTCTGGACGTTCCTGGCCTGGCCAAAGTCGCAGGAGTGACTTTGACTCTGTGGGCTGATCCTGTTTCTGTTGGCAAAGCAGGTCAAAGAGAATGGCAGACCCCAGAGAATGACCCATCAAGTGCACTTTGCCCTTGAACTCCGGATTGCGTTCCTTGAACAACTTGAAGATTCTGTTGCACTCATTGAGCACGATCCTCGAAATTTGTGCCTTATACGAACTTTGATACAGCAGAACATCCAAGGCAAGGTCCGATATCAGGGAACGAGCGAAGGCCACCCCTTCAATGGTTATGTCGTCTAAAGACGGGTCTGTCCAATAATCCAGGTCAGCGGCATCTCAATCAGTAGGAATAAAGCTATGCGCTACTCACATTCGTCTTCATCACCATCAACATCCCCTAAGTCGCGCTCGCCTTTCCTCTCGTGCTTCCTAGGAAAGTCCAATAGATGCCTCCAGCATACCGGAAGAACCTGTACTCTGCAGTTTCCGGGTCCTGCCCCAAGCTCCGTATTCAATGCCTTCAGATCAGCTGAATTGGCATAAACAGATTTGATGGTCTTCCGGAGGACATTGACATCATGGACGAAATTGACACTCTCCATTCTGGTCATGATTAGCCTACGACTGATATGAAAGCGTTGTTTCCCTGAAGCCATACCGTAAACTGAGTAGTTGACCGATGCCGTGCGTCACGAGTACTAGGTGTTCTATCTCACGTCCTTGGGTTTCGCCCGCCTGCGCGTTGTAGTCGTCTTGTATCTCTTGTTCTTCGCGCCGGCGTATCTCTTCTTCCTTTTCAGCTTTGGTCTTTCCTTCACACTCGAGGAGGGAGGATAACTGCCGCTGCAGTGTTGAACGACGGGGGTCTTTATCCGGATTGCCTTCTTCGCCATCTTTTCCTAGTCCATCATGCGAGGCACGCGTAGAAGGCGGAGCGGATCTTCGTTTCAGTATTTTTTGTTGCTTTTCGTCCAGCGACAAAGCTTTCTCGCCAAGATCAGACTGGTACTCGTCAATCTTTTCTTTTTCGGTGTCTTTCTCCTTGTTCTTGCTAGGCTCCGAATAGCCACGAAGTAGTTTCACTCCGCTCATATAACTCCCTCCAGCGAACCTTTGATACACAGAGGAAGTCACCCATGAAAGCATACCGTCTGTGTTTAGGTAGGCGATGTTTGTGTCGTGATAAGTGACCATGCTATTCATGTATGTCCCAAATAGTCGGTACGACTGAGGTTGGGCTTGGTTGCGAGAGGGTAGGTCTATTGGACAAGCCTCAGCCGCTTGCGGCTGGTCAGTAGACTCCGTCAGGCCCTTGGACGTTGACCGTAGGTTTTCTCGCGACGCCTTAGGTGTTAAATTTCCCCTTGTCCTCGATGGACTACGATCTCGTGCTAGCAAGCAATTTAATTATAGCACTGACACTGGAATGGAGTTCGCCTTACTGGGATTTAACCATGGCTTCATCTTAAGGTAACCCTAGAGAACATGTAAGGTGAGATACTAGACAGTGATAATTCTTTACACGTACTTCTTCCAGTTGGGCGGCCAAATTCTCCTCGCAAGGGCGCAAGTTTGAGCCTTCTTGGTAAAACCAGGTTCCTCGTCGAACTACTATAAATCAGCAGAGTAACTAGAAAGTCACCGTGTGCCATACCGTCATATACTGGACCAAGCCAATAAACAGGGGCCAGCTCTCGGGTTTCAATATCAACATCAAACAAGAAGTCTTCGTTCACGGGGACGCGAATATCACTTGAACGAGGATCTGAGAGTCCAAGAGCCTGTTCTGTGATGGCATCTGTACCATCTGCTTTGCGCTTTCTCGAGACCAACCGCATGCTTCCGGGAGTCTTACTCCGGGTACTCTCCATTTCTTCGAGCAGTTTCTGGTATTCTGCTTCTAAAGCTTTTGAGTCTGAAGAAGAAAAGGCACTGTATTTCTTTGGCGCTGTTGAATGTTTTTCAGGCTGTGCTGGAGGCTTCTCGGGCTGTGCTGGCCGGCTCAGCTGAGGTTTCCGCTTGGGAACCTGCCAGTAGGTATGGTCAGTCATGGCCTTGTCACGGTTGAGATCGTCTTACATCTACAGCATGGAACCACTGAACTTTTAGAGAAGGACATCCTGGGGGATATGTCCGAAAGCTTTGGCCATACAAATGAGTAGTGCTGTGGTCATCAGGATTAGCAGCAGCAGCAGCAGCAGCAGCGGGACGGCTCTCCTCTTCTGGCTTGGTTTTCTGAATGGGGGTTGTACTGCGACTAGCAGCCCAGGGATTGATGGAATCGACTGCAGAGCTCAAGTATGACTTCTCAGTCTTCTTGTCTGCTGCTCCTGAGGTCATGGTCACGCTGAATGCTCTTGGCCATGTACTCGGGGAGAACTCGCAAGAGAGCAATAATGCAGACCGCCTGCAAGAGAGGTTAGGCGAGTGAGGGCGCTGATAAGCGTGCGATAGCCGGCACAAAGCCAGGCTCACACGAAAGTCCGTAATTATAATAATTGGGTGTCTTTTTTTTTTTTTAAGCTCTTGCGGAATGCTGGTTATCGTCTGGTTCGTTCGCTATTGTTGGTCTCTGAATCAAGGTTACCACTGACGGTAAAACAAAACAGAACAAAAAGCTTGTCGCTGGAAGGTTTGGATTATAGCTCTCAGCCACACCAAGATATCTCTCGGGCTTTGGTAAGCACAACTTACGTTCCATACATTTCATATGAAAAATGACGTTCCAGACAGGTAGGTAGGTACTGTGACGGTGACATACGGTACATGCGTATAGAGGTGACGACACAGGTCACGTATCGCAAGCGTGTGCCTGAAGTAGTGGGTCCGAATGCCCCTTGCACATCTCTAGGTACCTTACCTCTGCACCGAAAGTGTTTGTTCGTTCGGGTGGTCTTTATACAAAGCCAACCAATCTAAATCTACCTGTGTTCATGTTATGTTATGTACATAACCCTTCAAATCTTAAACGTTTGATACTAAAGGACTACCAGAAACCAAGCATCTGCTCTCAGGTCTACTCGTTTTACATATCTTATAAAAATAACCACTTAGACAGCATGAGAGCCATACCAATATCATTTAGTAGGCTACAATGCGTACAGCCATTTTCTTTTCCTCGCTTCTCCAACGTCATTAGCCGATGCCTTTTTGCCGCTTTAATATGACTTGTCCCAACCACAACCACAATCTTTCAGTCAAAGTCATTTGCCAGAATCACGAAGTGCGAGCTGGTCTTACGATGATAGTAGACCTGTTTGAAGTATCGATCCCCATTTTCCTTGCTGCTGTTGAGCGACGTCGGCAGCTGTCATATCATGGCCGTCTCGCAACCCACGGATATCCTTTTCTTTGGTCACTGATAGACGGCCAACGCCTACAGTTTCAGCTACCGAGCGAGCATATGCAGGAAACGAAGAATCCGGAATCGTAGAACACAGCCAGAGCAGAAGCCAGAGCGATTCCTCTTGACCGTTCTCAATAGCTAGGTGTAATCCGCTCTTCATGTCTGCGAGGGGATCCTGGTATGTCACGAATGATGCCATGTCCTCAATCTCATCGCTAGCATCGCGAAGCAGCTCAACAATACCGCCAACATCACCCTCAGCGCACATGACGTGTAATGCGCGAGCCGGGCGTGCTTCTGGGTGGCTCTCTAAATACGCCTCCTCTGTGACTGATGGTAGAATATCCAATCTTTCTTGGACGCCACCTTCGTTTGTATATGTAGTTAGAATGGCAGAGCCGACAGGCGTAGAAAGGAATGTGTTGGTCACCGACGGTCCATCATCGTTGACAGGCAGGTAAGTACTGCAACTAGGGCACTTAAGAGAGAGTGCTATATCGGAAGACTGATCCAACAAACATTGCCTATTGCCATCAGCCAATATTCCGACACGCGTCAAGAAGCACATGATGGCCTAACCTACCAGTGAAAATGACAGCCGCAGGGTAGTTCAAGGTCATCAGGAACCGATGACTCTGAGGGACCTCCAGCGCCCGACGCGCCAGCCTCGTCCGCCTCATCCTCCGGATCCAGTCGCAACACCAACGCCTCCTCGCAAACTTTGCAAAGAGACATCTTGGCTGCAAATAGGTTGCTTATCAAAGATTTGTGACTCCGAAATGTGTAGTTTAGCTTGGCTCAATATTAGGATGACAGTTGAATGACTCCAAGTGAACAATGGTTTCTCTTTTTCTTCTCTTCTCCACCATTCAATACCCACCACGTAGTGGGGGATAGTTAGGAGGCACAGGATTGCCTAGTATATATTGCAGAGATTAAGTAGGCCTTAATATGTTCCTATTCAAGAAGAGAACCTTCTGTAGATAGCCTAAATTCTCCTACATTGGATGCTAGTGTTTTCTTCATATTCCCTATGAGACCGTACCTAGGTGATAGATCTTTCGCAATGGAGTGGAGCTTTGCTCTGATGGGATCCACGACACCCGACTGAGCCTGGGAGGTACGAATCACTTGGTTAGGCACCGACTTCTGCAGTGCAATTAAACTTGACTCAAGATTTCGGGGTCTGCCTGCAATTCTACGGGGGCAAAGCGATGCCTAAAATCTTGTCGTAAGCGGTCGCGGACGCGTGGATGTGAAATAAACTTGAATGTAGCAAAAAGCAGCGCTGCACTGCCAGCTCAAAAGTGCCCATTACATCACCGCTTCCAGCACCAAAATGGAAGGCTCTCGATGGGGAAGCTCCCCGCAGTGACTAGGTAGCCGAGTATAGTGCCGTCTGAATAAAGTAGATTTGCTGGCCACTAGCCCCATAAGGTACCTTGCTCAGGGTCGGGGATACTTGATCTGCAGCTTTGCAGAAGTATTGGAGCTAGATGGTGCTACCTACCAAGGACCTCCCCCACCTCTGCCACCTCTGCCACCTCAAATGATCTTTCTCCTTTCAGGTGCCCAATTCTCGCATCATCATCTTCAACCCATAACAGGGACTATTGAACTGCTTCTTCTCTATCCTTCCTCTGCGTCTCCAATTGCTTGATTATAACAAGTGCCCGACAAAACGCCGTGCCCTTCGTTCTGGCTGGTCAACGCTCGATCTATCTATCTAAGCGACCCTCCTCAGCGTTCAATCCCCCACCATGAACGTTCTAAAACTCCAGAGGTCGGTCGCGTCGGATCTCGCGGGCTGCATTGCCATGCTTACAGTAACTTGATAGGAAGTTTCCTCAGTTTCAACAAAACGAAATCTTCGGCTTGTCCGATGCCTTCCAGCGACTTGATGTCGACGACAAGGGATACCTCGACGAAGCCACTGCTATTAAGGCCACACAACAGAGCGAAAACCAACCTTACGATGTAGTGCGCCAGGCGCTAAAGGAAGTCGAACTTGACTCTTCACGGCGTGTTGAGCTGGAGGACTACGTTAGCGTAAGTTCTGGTGCTCATGAACAAATAGCCTCTGTATGATGCTAACTCTCGCGCCGCCAGCTTGTCGCCAAGCTCCGCGAATCTTCCCCGGCTCAAAAGCGCATGTCCACGGGACCAAGCCCTTCGGCCGGAGGGGGTGGTGGTGGTGTCGTCGCGCAGCGTACTGGAGGCCATGCCTCCAAGGGCAGCATGAGCGGCAAGATCCAGGTTCAAGGCTCCAATGCCAATATCACCCATACTATCAACGAGGATGAGCGTACCGAGTTCACGCGCCACATCAATGCCGTGCTGGCTGGTGATGCCGATATCGATAGCCGTCTACCCTTCCCCACCGATACTTTCGAAATGTTTGATGAATGCAAGGATGGTTTGGTCTTAGCCAAGCTCATCAACGACAGTGTTCCTGACACTATTGATGAACGTGTTCTCAATATACCCGGTAGGAAGATCAAAAACCTCAATGCTTTCCACATGAGCGAGAACAACAACATTGTCATTGAGTCGGCCAAAGGTATAGGCTGCTCAGTTGTTAACATTGGTTCTGGCGACATCATCGAAGTCAGGGAGCATCTCATCTTGGGTCTGATCTGGCAGATTATTCGACGGGGACTGCTGGGTAAGATTGATATTAAGCTTCACCCTGAGCTATATAGACTGCTTGAGGAAGACGAGACTCTTGAGCAGTTCCTCCGATTGCCCCCTGAGCAAATTCTTCTTCGATGGTTCAACTACCATTTGAAAGCTGCGAAGTGGTCTCGCACGTAAGTTGATTGTGACTCATACTTGCTTTTCCACAAGCTGACGGTCCACAGGGTCAACAATTTCTCTTCTGATGTCAAGGATGGCGAGAACTATGCGGTCCTCCTCGCACAAATCGGTCCTGATTATGGAGTCACCCGTGCCCCTTTGCAACACCAAGATCTACATGACCGAGCCGAGGCAGTCCTTCAGGAAGCTGACAAGCTCGGCTGTCGCAAGTTTTTGACGCCTAAGTCCCTTGTTGCAGGAAACCCCAAGCTCAACTTGGCTTTTGTCGCCAATCTCTTCAACAATCATCCCGCTCTCGACCCCATCACAGAAGAAGAGAAACTCGAGGTGGAAGATTTCGATGCAGAAGGAGAACGTGAGGCTCGAGTCTTTACATTGTGGCTTAACAGCTTGGATGTCCAGCCTGCGGTTGTGTCCTTCTTTGATGACCTCCGCGATGGCAGCATTCTCCTTCAGGCTTACGAGAAGGTTATTCCTGGTTCCGTCAACCCACGACATGTCAACAAGCGACCGGCTCACGGAGGCGAGGTGTCGAGGTTCAAGGCCGTGGAAAACACCAACTACGCAATCGAGCTAGGCAAGCAAAACGGCTTCTCGCTAGTGGGCATTCAGGGTGCCGACATTACTGACGGACAGAGGACGTTGACTCTCGGCCTTGTGTGGCAGCTGATGCGTAAGAACATTACTATTACTCTATCGTCTCTCGCTCAGAAGCTGGGTAAGAGAGAGATTACTGACTCAGAAATGGTGCGATGGGCAAACGACATGTCACGAAAGGGTGGCAGGAACTCTGCCATTCGCTCTTTTAAGGATCCTGCTATCGGCTCTGGTATCTTCCTTTTGGATGTTTTGAATGGAATGAAGAGCAGCTACGTCGATTATGACCTTGTAACAGCTGGTCAAACCGACGAAGACGCGTATTTGAACGCCAAGCTGAGTATCAGCATTGCCCGAAAGCTTGGTGCAACTATCTGGCTGGTCCCTGAGGATATCTGCCAAGTCCGCAGCCGCCTCATCACCACTTTCATTGGTAAGTCTTTACCATCTTAAAATGCATTGAAAACAAAAACTGACTTTGACTGCTAGGTTCTCTTATGGCTACTCATGAGAAGATGTAGATCTAGCTTGGGACTCCCTTTTTGGCGATGGCGCGTTCTGGAGATGTTGTCATTCGTAGGCAGGAATATTCAGTACTTCATAAAAAATATCTTGTTCATGTTGTTTCCAGCCCACCAAACAGATATGCTTTCCCAATTAAAGCTAAAAGAAAACTCACATCACTGTATTTTCATGGAGGCACATCGTGTCAAACCAGGGAGATATTTCTACGTGTCTTCGTCAAAACATCAAAGGTGGCTTTGTAGAAAACGTCTAACATTTATATCTATTGCTAAGTGAACCTGCGCCTTGATTCTATCTGCTTTTGGGATTGGTGTCGCCTGACTCTGTGATTTGGTCGCCATTATTGACCGACACCAAATCACAGTATCAAATATAGACTGCATAAAAGACTGGGACCCGTGAAGATGCCTACCCAGAAGGTCAGGTTTCCCAACGTTTTACGTCCACGGAGCCATTTAGTACGGCTCAGTCTGACCAACTAGAGCAAAGGATCAGTTAGTGAACTCATTTTTGGTTCGTCCTATGACGAGACTTACCGGCAGTTGACACATCTGGAGGATTAGAAGATAACCTCTTAGCTTCTTAAACAGACACCACATGACTAGTTCATGAACACAAGCTGAGAGAAAGAATGTGATAAGGGTAGCTGTGTGTTTGTTAACTTTCAAGGACGAGATAGAACTGTGATAGACATGTCGGAGTAGAAAGATGTGGACCGGTCGGTTCCAGTCACGAGCAAATTGATCCCATGACACTGGGGCATTGGTCAGTTTGCAGTTATATAATGGTTGAAGTTTGGGTAACTTACCGCTATTCCACCAAGCATCATAAAAGCTTCGATCAGCAAAGTATGTTAACTCGGCCAAGATATTCAGAATCGTCTCCCAAATAAGATACCAAACGAGCTGTATATTAACATGAGTATGGAAGTAAAAACTTTCTGGAGCTTTGACTTACCAAGTATTCCATCATGAAAGGAAATATCAGGTCAAGAAGTAGCCCTGGAAATTCCTGGAACCTGCCAGCCAGTGGTACACCGTTGTTTTTCATTTCCACGGTCTTCATGACGACAGGATCTATTTTGTTCTGTTAGAATCTACGTACGATACGCCGAATGAAGGTAACCCACATATAGCGTACTGAGAAACCTGTACCATGACAAACAAAACCCCAATCATTGCTGCAAACTTCTCAAGTACATACGACCAGCTGATAGAGTCAGACCGCGGGTATTCCAATTCGTATACCAAGGTCGGCAACGGGATCCACTTGTAATGGTCGACAAAGGACAGATTATGCGGGTATGCTTTATCTATGGTGGTAGCGGTGCCCTTGAGCTCGTCTGTCATGGCATCGACTTCCCATTTCATGATACGCTCGAAAAGAGCAACTTGCTCGTCATCCAGGGGCTCTCCAGAGGCGATTGCCCTTGAGATTTTGCCAATGTCGCTTTCTTCCTGATCAGGCTGGGCTGAGATGGACTTTCGACGATGTTCAGCGGAAGGGGCAATGTTGAGGTGTTGCGTTGAGATGGCTGATACTGGAGGCTCTGTCTGTGAGGGAGTTGTGGCTGGGTCAACACGATCGAGTTGCTTAAGCTTCTTCAATATCGTAGCACGTTGCTTGTACACTGAAGATAGGTGACCATTATAAAAGGCGTAAGAGTGTTGCTTCATCAACATGACTATACCATGTAGCACGAAGAACACGGTATGAGTCCACGGCCACTCACGCCACAACGTCAGGCCAATAACGCCTGCGAGAAAGGACATTTGCCATATCTATACAAGGTTCAATTAGTTCTGTACATCTTCACATGTTCTGTCACTTACATTTTGGATAATCCATCCAGTTCCATCCCAGTTCAAGTAATTAGCAGATACCAGGCGTTGGATCAACCAAGTCACTGCCGTTAAGCCACACATGATACCATCTGAGAGTAATAGCACGATTACTAAGAGCCGGTCAGTTCGTTAAAGCCCTGACTGCAATAGAAGGGTGATGCCATACCATCTCGAGAGAACATAGTCCTCATTATATCGCTTGCTCCAAAGGGGTTTCCATATACCTGCCAGTTCTGGACAGATATCTTGAAGACAAAAAGAGAGACAGTGAGCCAAAACAAGGTGTAAAATCCATGAAAGGGACTGTTCACTGCTGATGGGTTATGGCGATCAAACGTTGAGAACTGGCGGGTAAAAACAAGGTCGGCGAATTTACGATGTCGACTCTTCGGACTGGTGGAGTCCTGTGTCCGTCGAGAGCTTGCCTTGAGTAGTTGCTGAAAGCTTTTGTCTTCATCTGAGACGATATGAATGCCCGAGTCACGACGATTCCAGAAGCCATGCTCCTGCTGGAGTTTCTCGATTTCTATGGCGGATAAGGACGGCGTTTCTGCTCGGGTGTGACCACGACGGGTATAACGATGCCGAATGACGGACGGCTCTGCTAGGGTTGGCCGGACATTCTCCTCGTAGTCCTCTTCACTTGGAGTTTCAGAGCCAATTCCAGTACTGGGCCCATCAAGCGTCATGCCAGCAGCTCGGAGAGCGTCGCCGAGTGATCTTGGTGTTGGTCGTTGAGTTTCCGGCGCCAGCTCCCGGAGGTTATGCCCGGGGTTCCGTTCGGAAGCCGGGAAGTCCCCGGCAGTGAATGGGGAAGACATTATGAACGCCGACTCAAGACGGTTTTGAACAAGATGCTTTGGCTTGATGTTTAGAATGGGTGACTGGATGAGGCGATCAATGTTGGTTCTGTTATGCTGGAGTAATCTGCTCCTTCAGCTTGGAGAGTACTAGCAAATGGGTGACAAGAGGTTTTAAAGGAGGATCGATTAAATACAAGGAAGATGGGAATGTACAGATGAGTACCAAGACACGGCACTGGGGGCTTTTTGAAATAACTATGGAAGAACCTGACATATGGACCTCAACCGGATACAACGGCTGATGGATGATCAAGAATGTCGTCGGCATTTGAGAACCCACGCGGACACCGCACGTTGACTGAACCCGAGGCTGCCGCGTTGGAAAAAATTGACTGACAACTGTGCTTAGGTATTATGTATCTTGATGCCGTTGATAAGGCTCGTAAGACTGGCTGTAACACTTAGCAAAACGTCATTTTGCTAAGAGCCTCGACCGTTGGACCCTGTTGGACGTGGAGGAGGCTTACAAACGGCCGGGACATTCGGAGGGGGCCGGCGACAACAAGCCTATCAATTAAGGATACCGTCGGGCTGTTAAAGCTCTAAATCCCCGGTAATTGCTTTTGAAATGGCATGTGCAGATGTATTTCTCTCAATGTGTAAGGTGACGTAGGAACCTTGAAGCCTTTGGAGATATGACCTCATGCGCTCTACTACCTAGTCAGATGCTCCACAGATTTTCTATGACGGGAACCTTGGGTCGGACTCGGGACTTGAAACGGGCCGTCTTGGTAAGTTCCTCTCCGCGTGCGATGATGAGATATCATACGAAAGCTATTATGGTATTCTGTAGAGCCATTTATTGTAGTAAATATCCGATGCTGCCGATTGTTTCAACTGAGCGCCCATATCAATTGCTAACTGCTATGGTCAGATATTAGTAGTTAGAATAAGGCTGAAAATTAGTAGGTAGCGAAATGTACCTAGGAAAGTTACCCATACAGGCTAGTCAAGCATTCCCATTGGCGTAGGTATGCTACATTATGTCAGCAATCGTCGCCAAATTTTCCCTACCGCAACCTCGTGACCGTATCGTACAACTTCAATACCAATTAAGGTTACACCATCATCAATCACACTTCCATCAATCTTCCCCTTCCCATCATTACTTGGAACTGCTGCATCAGTCTCCTCTTCATTGAATCTCTTAGCAACTTCTACTTTCACTATTCGGCAATGTCTCGCGGCGGCACCACCCTTTACGTGACCGGCTTTAGCCACGGCACCCGCGCTCGCGACCTCGCCTACGAGTTCGAACGGTATGTCAACCTCGCTCACGCCCACGCCCTCGTCCACGCCCACGTCCTATCGTTTCCGCGCGCGCCTTCGTCCGTGTCTGTACCATAAGTTGGAGACTCCTTTACTAGTCTGCTGCCTGGGCCATGATGCTTCGCCGTCCATCGCCGTCCTCGCGCCATCGCCCTCTCGTTTCCGCTCGCGCCCACGTCCCCAGCACTGCCCTCCCCTGTCTTCCCACGTTCGTCCATGACGCAGTCGCTTTTCGATCGAGTCGATGCGGAGTCTTTCGAGATCCGGCGCTTGAATGCGCATGGCATTTCATGTTCAAAAGGGGGCCTCTGTCGGCGTTTTGCTGTGATACAGTACGTTTCCGTTGTATGCTGACAATTGACTGATTAGCTATGGACGCCTGGTCCGCTGTGATATCCCCGCACCCAGGTCGACGTCCAGCCGTCTGTGAGTGGATGTCCTTAACTTGTGCTTTTGCATTACTGACATAAATATCATCAGGTTCGCCTTTGTTGAGTACGAGGACAGACGTGACGCGGATGATGCGTATCACGAGATGCACAACAAGCGCATTGGTCGTGACGATGTTCTAAAGATTGAGGTATAGCTCCTAGTCTTCGAGCAACCTTTGAGCAAACGGGCACATTTGCTGACATGGTCCTAGTGGGCTCGCACTCCCCCTTCCGCCTCTTGGCGCTTTGAGTCTGGCCGCGATCGCGACCGTCGTGGCGGTGCTCGATCTCCTCGCCGCGGACGCTCTCCCTCTCCTCGCCGCAGTACTCGCGAGTACTCTCCCCGTAAGGATGAGCGCAGGGATCGTGACCGGGACTACGACCGAGAGAGCCGCCGTGACCGGGACCGCTCTCGCAGCCCTGATCACCGGTACGTCTGTACACGTCTGTTGTTTCATAGCCATACTAATACAATTATGCAGGGACCGTGAGCGTGACTCCAAGGATGACCGCGATGACCGTGATCGAAGGGAGAACGGTACTAATGGTGAAGAGCGCAAGCGTACGTTAAACAATCCCCTACTTTCCTTGCTCAATACTCACATCAGACACAGCCCTCGACAGCCCTCCTCCCGCTCATGACGATCTTGACGTCGCCGAGTAAGCATCTCGTTCATAACGCAGGAGACACCCGCACTTTGTAAGCGGGCCTCTCGGGCAAAAGTTTCTGCTTTGCGGGCCGGGCTTGTTTCTTTCCCCTCACTGAACAGGTCCAATGTAATATTGATTGAACAGCCCAACCAGCTGTGTGGCAACGTACGAGAAGCTACAGAAGCCATGTTGGGTCAGGTATGATGGGTAACTCAGTCTTTGAAGACTGATGGCTTTTGCCATGGCGCGTTTTCTTTGGAAGTCCTTTTTCGTAGTGTAGTTTAGACTGTTTTGTTGTAACATGATTTGGCGCAACGGGTCAATGGTCTGGGCTGTATCGCTCATCTTCTCGATCGCCTTGCAGTGAGCTGAAAGCTGAAAACTTATGTCTATCCTAAGGTTGTGACTGGTTCCATTCATGCGGTTGGAGCTATCCATGCAAAGGTCTCTAAGTCTCCGACCAGTTACCTTGCAGACTTCGGTTGTCATAGTCATCGCTTTGCCCCTGTGCCTAGCCAAAAATAGTGTGGTTGAATGGATGGCTGAGCGCCTCTGTACATAGTACGTTTTTGGTTTTAACGCCTCTCAGATTCCAGTATCAAGTCACATCAGCCAAGGCGCAACTTGTGGATTAGTCTGTAGGGAAAATACTTCATTCAAGTTCGCCGAACCTCTCCTAAAACATCATTATTACGAAGTCATGGGGATCCTCTTTGAAATAAACCGATCTGTCCTCATGATTTTAGGAGTACATCTACTCAAAGTCATATGTTCCTGGACTACCCTATAGCTGACAAAGTGTCTGATCTGGCTGGCCGCAAGACCGAGTTTTCCCCTTTCCCCTCCCCCACAATTAAGTGTTCTAGGTCCTGCTTCTGCTTCTCCCGAACGGAAACCGGGGGACCACGCGCGCGCCCCGAAGTCATCCGCATCGCCGGTTCACGCGCCCCCATTTGCTTCCTCATTGACGGCACCGATCCCATCTCTCGTCCGACGATATCCTCTTTCTACCACCGCTCGACTCAGCTCCGTTCAAATACGACCTCTGCCGTTCTGCTGACGATACGGTCCGCCAACAAATCCGTCCGCACGCATTGTCGTGTTTCGGTCCCGGCGCAGACGTCTCCCGGTTCTCCACCGATGGTTACCGACAGCCTATTCTCATCTCTTACTTTCAGCATGCCATCGCTATTCTTCGAGCCACAGTAACAATTGGAGATACCATTGCTTAATAGAGAAGATACACATCGCGGAGACGCGTTTCTCTCGAGCCTCGAGGCTGCTTGCCACAATCGCAATCGACGCTGAAACCGAGCAACCACCACCGGACGAGACGCCTCTGGCAAAGCCCAAGCCTCGTCTTGAAGCCAATTGCAATTGTGACACATATACGACGCAATAAATTCGCTCGTCATCATGTCCACTGTATGTTGAACATGCAATTAATTATCGATCCCCATACGATTTCTAGGCATGATCGCTGCTGTAAAATCGCTGCTAACTCAAGTATCCCAGTCGCAGCCGGACATGGTCAGTTCGGCAGAGCCCGCCGCCCCTAGCCGTCTTATTCAATTCCAAGAGACAATCTCTCAGCCAGTTATAGCTGCGTTTTGCGCTGGAGGTGTCGCTGGCGCTGTCTCTCGAACTGTCGTCTCCCCCCTGGAACGACTCAAGATCCTCATGCAGGTCCAGAGTGTCGGACGAGATGCGTACAAACTTTCAGTGGGCAAGGCCCTGGTTAAGATGTGGAAGGAAGAAGGCTGGAGAGGGTTCATGCGAGGCAATGGCACGAATTGCATTCGCATTGTCCCGTACTCAGCAGTGCAATTCAGCAGCTACAACTTCTATAAGCGGGTGCGTAGCATTCCTAGCTCGAATTCAACCTTATGCATCAGAGATTAACAGAGGCGCAGAACATATTCGAACACTACCCAGGAGCTGATCTGTCACCGTTTGCCCGCCTTGTCTGTGGTGGCATAGCAGGTATCACGTCCGTTTTTCTTACATATCCTCTCGATATTGTTCGAACACGGTTATCCATCCAATCTGCTAGCTTCGCCGAGCTAGGAGACAGGCCAGACAAGCTACCTGGCATGTGGACGACTTTGGTTCAAATGTACAAAACCGAGGGCGGCATGTCTGCGTTGTATCGAGGCATCATTCCTACAGTCGCTGGAGTGGCACCATATGTAAGCTATCACTTGAGTCTGCAACTGCATATATCTGTCTTTTTTGAACTGACATGAACTCTTTAGGTCGGCCTGAACTTTATGGTTTACGAGTCTGCTCGTAAATACCTGACGCCAGAGGGAGAGCAAAACCCGAACGCGACCCGCAAATTGGCCGCTGGTGCCATATCTGGAGCTGTCGCACAAACCTGCACATACCCCTTGTAAGTGATTGAATGCTATTGTGTGTACAATTATCTTGCTGACAGTACACAGCGACGTTCTACGGCGTCGGTTCCAGATCAACACCATGTCAGGCATGGGTTACCAATACAAGGGCATCACAGATGCAATTCGAGTCATCGTGATGCAAGAGGGAATCAAGGGCCTTTACAAAGGCATTGTCCCCAACCTCCTCAAGGTCGCTCCCAGTATGGCATCAAGCTGGTTGAGTTTCGAGATGACTCGCGATTTCCTAGTCGACCTTAGACCCGATCCTGAGCCACGTTCCTTATGATTTTATATAAATATGTGAAGATAGTCTGTACGACAAAGTTTTTTTTTTTTTTTTCAAAGCACGGTTGTTTTGCATCGGGGAAAAGAAAAAAAGGAACTGGAAATGGCGCCATTATGGGAAGAGGAGGGCTAGTAGATTTGTACATCATGGGACAATTGGAACAATGGCAAACCTTAGCCTGAGGTCTGCTATGATACTAGACGATGCGGAGGGTATTGTCATAAGAAAGGTCTAACAACAGGATACCAGGCAGGGCATTTGAATCAATAGACAAGCATATTGTATTTGAAGCTCTATTATGTGTTTCCAATGAGATGGTAATGAATACCTACCTAGTAAGAAAACATATGAGGGTGTAGTCACATGGAGGATTTATCTAGCAGCGTCATGAGCCAATTCGTTGACCTCGGTGTGAGACAAGGTGACCGAAATTAGCTAGCGCAGATACCTCTGTATCTCTTACTCAAGACAACCTACAAGCGTGCTAGAGGGTCACGAGACATCAAGCAGAGGTAGCCCTACTGCCACACTAGACCGCCCTGTTTGGCTGGCGCGAGCTGTGAACGCCCCACCTACCCAAAGCCCGAAATTTCGAAAAGGTGAAAGAATTGTTGTTCGACGCATCCACTCCATACCCAACATCGCCAAATTTCACAGCGACAACCGCCGCCATGGGTACGTGAAAGAATTGAAACTCAGCCTCTGTATGCGAGTAGAGAAGAAGTGCGCTTCTGTGCCTTCTTCTCTGCGACCAAGGCACCATCTTGTTCGCGAAAGCGCAAGACAGAGTCGCCCGTTCATGAGCATGCTTGAATCAAATGGCTGACCATGGCTTCACCCTACAGGTATCGATCTCGACCGCCACCACGTCAAGGGCACTCACCGCAGTGCCCCCAAGAGTGACAACGTCTACCTCAAGCTCTTGGTGAAGCTTTACCGCTTCCTGTCCCGTACGTCCAGTCCTCCGCTAGCGATTGCACAATCCCGAACGAGAACACGCGAGCTAACCAATGTCAAAATCTTGCAGGCCGAACTGACTCTGCCTTTAACAAGGTCGTTCTTCGACGTCTTTTTATGTCCAAGATCAACCGACCTCCCGTCTCCCTGTCCCGAATTGTCGCCAACATCAACAAGGAGGAGAAGCGCACCGTCGTCGTTGTCGGTACCATCACTGATGACAACCGACTGCTCGAGTTCCCCAAGGTGACCGTCGCTGCCCTGCGATTCACCGCCACCGCCCGTGCCCGCATCGTCGCTGCTGGTGGTGAGGCCATCACCCTGGACCAGCTTGCTCTCCGTGCCCCTACCGGAAGCAACACCCTGATCCTCCGTGGCCCCAAGAACGCTCGTGAGGCTGTCAAGCACTTCGGCTTCGGTCCCCACAAGCACAAGGTACGATCATGCACTAGCTGCTATTTGGTAACATCCTCTAACCCCCATTATAGAAGCCCCTTATCGAGTCCAAGGGCCGCAAGTTCGAGCGTGCCCGTGGCCGAAGACGTTCGCGCGGTTTCAAGGTCTAAGCGGCTGGTTGGTGAAAAATATTGGCCTTGGGTGGAGTTGGGGCCAGTTTATGAGGCAAATGATGCCGAACTTCGGCTTGCAAATGGGTCTTGCATGGAATTGGCGTGCCTAGGTTTCACAAAATTCTACAATGAACTTCTCGCGCATTGCTGCCGCCATGATGGTACTTTACCCGAAGTGATTAACCGGCAAACCGCAGCCGCCATGTATCTTACAGACACCACCAAATCAAACCTATACTCTGCTGGACTTGATACAAATGTTATACAATATATCCACCCTAGTTTTACACATCATGAGTGGGTGATTCCATCGTGACACCCGGTTTCCTTCGTAGTCCAACAAAGTATGCCTCACGGCTCTCCTATAGAGTGTTAACATATCCTCTGCCTGCTTGTGTATCGGTTGCACCCATACCTTTCTCGAAGACTCAGGTTTCTCTCTAAACACTTTGGCGAAAAGCGTCTTCAATTTTTTCTCAAAATCCTTATCCTCAGGCCCCTGGTAGAACTTGCAGACAAAGTGTCCGCCAGATTTAAGCGTATCACTGGCAAACTGTAGAGCAGCAGTGCAGAGGTCCTTGAGAGCCCAGATGTTAGTGATGAAATCATTGCAATAGAGTACAGGACATAACTCACCATACTCCCGGCGTGATCTCGAAAGGCGTTACCGCTCGTGTTCATCAACCTACGATAGGGATTACTCAAGGTGTTCACATTAAAGCCGGTGGTTTGCTCCCAGGGTGCTGACATGTCACTTAGAACAACCTGAGCGAGTATTAGCAACCAGGACATGATAATGGTCAATGTGGTGAGGGACTCAACAGACATCTACAAGACGCTTCTTTGATGCATCTGGCTCCCGGGCTGGTGCCTCATCTTGAGCTGCGTGCCGTTCCATATCGAGATAACTTGGACGATCAACAAAGCTTTCGTCCGTACCAGAGCTGTCGTTCTCATCGCTTTCTTGCGTGGGAGGTGGATGTCGATGACTTTCGAGAATGAAGTTCTTGACCATCTGCTGAATGTCTGGTGAAAGGAAGTCTCCTTGAAACGTTGCTACACCACGCGGCGGCTGGGCTGGGATGAGGTCGATACCAATGACCCGGCCATGCGGCTTTGTCTTATCTAATGCAACCTTGGAAGGTCATTTGAGTCACGTTTTCATATAGTTTATGAGTAACTTACTTGTGACCAACTGCCTGGCGCATATCCCTAGTGAGGATGAGCTTAGAGATCCCGCATTGCCTTTTTGCTTTAGCAATAGAACTTACCAGGTCAACCACTGTCAATCTATTGCCTTTGAACAGTCTGTATTTTGAATCCATCTGCACATTTTTTTAGCTCCATACTATCGCAGGGCTTACTAGACATAAAAAAGCATACCTCTAAGAGCTTGAAAGCTGCCCGGCTCTTGAGTCCTTGGACCCTTGCGTCCCGAGCATACGCATCACGACCCTGGCGCTGCTTCCAACGCGAGCCCGACGATGACCAGCGAATTAACGTCGCAATCGGTCGTGACAATGAAAAGTATGGGCCGAGTTGATGGCTAATGCTTGGGAAACATGGTGCTAGTCGAGTATTCATGGTAGGTAAGAGCTGATAGAGTCGGGAGTGGCTAGCGGTAAAGCTCTTCGTAGCCCGCTACCTCATAGAGTCAACAAATGCAAGATCAACCGAGTGAATGATGTCAACTTGAGACACAACAGCAATCCCGGTGGAGTAGAGAAATACTTATCGAACTGTTGCCAATAGAATGTGAAGCGTGTCTAATGATATAACTAGAAAGTTGAGGTTCCCCAGTATTAGAACTTTTCAAAAACAAACTCCTAACCTATACCAGAACGTCACAGGGACTCAATTTTGACCTTTAGCTGTCGACTTGGAATTGAGCCTCACAACTGACATTCAGTTAAGACTGTTTATGGATGTGAAGAGATGCAATTTTGTTCTTAATTCAAAACCTTTGCGCCATTGCCTGAGCCCTCATAATCCAATACCACCGTCGCTACTTGAGGTAACAACCAGAACCCATACGCCAATTATGCCATGCTCAGATCCGCCAGTCAAGTTACACAATCGCATAGTCCCTTTTAATGCAGGAAACTAGCACCAACTCCTCGTCTGTCCTTTTTTAGTGGTGAGAACGACGCTCCTCCAAAGGCATTGGAAACGCCGCCCAACGGCGCCTTGAGTTTACGACCAGACCCCATCTGTATCTTGGCAGGTTTTGGTACGGTTTCCGCATCATCGTCATCGAAGAGCGTCCTGTTTCCGCCTCCAAGTACCTTGCGCTTCTTCTTGCGGCCGTCTACGCCCTCATTGGTCTCGAATAACGGTCTCGATGTCTTCTTGGGTTTCTCAGTGGGCTCAGCACCCACTCCATCAGCCTCTGCTTCTTCGCTCACCATATCGAGCTTGCTGGAGGCCTTTGTTGCCTTGGTCTTTCTCTTCGGCTGGGCCGGCATGTTCTTCTTGGTTGTGGGTGCATCGTCAAGAATCTTTCTTTGTCTGCCTCGAGCTTTCTGCCGTGTTGGTGCTGGAGCCTTTTCTTCAGCAACAACAACATCCTCGTCAACCTGTCCATCCGACTCCACAGCCTCCTCTATGGGTTCCATGGATACCGAGTCGCCTGCTTCTACAGCTTCATCCTCTTGTGGTACCACGGGTTCTGAGATATCCGCGGTCTTTCCAATAGGTGAATGAACCTCGCTAAGTTCGTCTGACATGTTATCTGACAGGTTCCTTGTGCGATTCAAGAAGGGCGTGATTGAGAATGTTGACTTCTCTCCGACCAATGCGCGCTCAGCGCCTCGTTTCTTAGAAGGCCGCCTGAAAGTCGCTTCATCCGGGCCAGGGGTGCCAATGCTGATATCTTCCAGACTCGACTCTTGGGCACGTCGTTTTCCTGTGGGCTGTTCCTTCATCGCGACACTCTTCTTGCTTGGTTTGTTGTTCAGCGCAGCCTTGCGAGCCACCTCTAGGTCAGCGCGGCATGATTCGAGCTCGGCTCGGGCGTCCTTCAAATCCGTTTGCGTCTTCTTCAGCTTGCTCCTTGTATCCTCAACGCGTCCTTCCAGCCTGTCACATTCGCCACGGGCTTCCCTGAGCTCTCTGCTGTGTTCTTTTTTAAGCTTCTCCAACTCTTTCTTGGCTTCGTCCAACCGCTCTTTCACTTCATCGTTGTCATGGTTCTTTGATTGCATGCGCTGCTTTGATCTCTTCTCGTTTTCCAGTTCAACCTCGACTGAACTCAGCTGGCGCTCGAGGTCCTGTTTTTGGGCGACGACGGCGCGGTGGGTTTCGAGTTGGGCCTTGAGGTGGTTGAGTTCGGGCTGGATCTGATCTAGCTTATGCCGAAGGGCAAGCTTCTCCTGCAAGACCTTGTTGGAGTCTTGTCTGAAGTCGTTCAAAGAGTCGATTTCGGTCTGGTTCACTGTCAGCGGAACACGCTGATATAAACACCTGATGTACTACCTTGAGGGCTTCTAATTCGTTTCTCTGTTTTCTGAGGTGCATATCCTGTGTCTTGAGCTTTTCTTTGGTTTTGGCAAGCTCAGCGTGTGCATCGTTTCCTTGCTTGGTGAGTTGCTTGACAAGAGCATCTCGTTGACCCAGTCGATCCTTGAGCGTCGCATTTTCATCGCGCAGGGTCAACAGACGAAGTTTCAGTAAACGAGCCTCCTCGTCGCGGTTTGTCAGGTCCATCTGATGAACGCTGCCTTGGTGCTTCAGTTCAAGCTCGTTAATCCGGGAAGCGCGCTACAATAACGCAGTCAGTATTGGATTTTAATCATGCCGTTATGCGCGTAGCTACCTCCGTATGCCTGGTCCTCTTCATTGCTAATGTTGTACTCCGGTCGAGGAGTCTTTGATGAACGCAGCGAAGAATGACAAGACAGAAAAATGTAACATATGCTGAAGTCTTGAGGTATGCAAAAGGCCAACTCAAGCAAATGACATGAGTGTCGAAATAGGTCGAGGTGGGATGAATCAGATATAGACTAGTAGGCAGCCTGATGTTTTGGCTAGGTAAGTAAACATGATGCTACATGAGGATTAGCATGGGAGCTATTGACGGGTATCATCACGTGATAGCTCTTGTCCAATGACGCTGTCCAAGAAAAAGATGGTCTACCATCAAGTCACTGTGAATAGGTAACTACTTTGCATTTGGGACATTTGAGGAATTAATTAACCATTATCTCTATATAACTCAAGTAGTTCCGTGTAATATGGTTTTCTTAAATCTCATAAAATCTTAGTCACTCTTAATGTAGGCTTTAGCTTTATTCTTCTATTTAGCTGGCTTAGTGGACCTCAATGCTTACATAAGAATCCGTTTAGTTGCACAGCCGGTTGTGTCCAGAGGCCACCTCAGCTTCACTTCGATAGCTCCGCGAGGTACGTACGTAAGGTGCCCGGTTGTTAGTAGTAGCTTCGACAGTCTACTCTTTCTTTACACCTTTTGGCCAATCGGCCCTCTCTCTCCTCTCTCTTTCAAGCATCACCGGCCTGGTTTATTGTTACCATGCGTTTCCTTTCCTCGCTTCTTTCCTTCGCCCTGCTTGCGACAGGTGTCGTCGCCGCCAAGAAGTCCTCGGCCGAGCGATTCAACGAGTTCCACGCGAAACAGACGTCAACGCCCATCAAGCTGAAGGAGTCTTCTTACAAGTCTCTGACGACCACGCCTCGTGACTACAGTGTTGCTGTTCTTCTCACTGCCGCCGATGCACGCTTTGCCTGCCAGCTTTGCCGCGAATTCCAGCCTGAGTGGGATCTGCTGGGCAAGAGCTGGGCTAAGGGTGACAAGGCCGGAAACTCACGACTGATCTTTGGCACTTTGGACTTTGTTGATGGCAGAGAAATCTTCGTCCAGGTAGGTAGCGCCTATTTTAGAAGCATTGGGTAGCCATTCGATTACTAACTTGACGTAGCTCGGCCTCCAAACCGCCCCTGTCCTTCTCCTGTTCCAGCCTACTACCGGTCCTCATGCCTCCTCTAAGCAAGAGCCTCTGAGATATGACTTTACCAGCGGGTGAGTAACCTTTTCCTCTTTTGCTATGGTAATAGCCGTTGACTTGGGCACCCCTAGAGCCGCATCTGCCGAAAAGGTCCACGACTGGATTGCCCGACAGCTGCCCGATCGACCTCATCCCGCTGTGAAGCGACCTATTAACTGGATGGGTTGGATTATCACCATCACTATTGCCCTTGGGGTGATTACTCTGGGTGCAGTGGCCTACCCTTACCTGCTTCCCATCTTCACGAGCCGCAACCTCTGGGCTGCCATCAGCCTTATTTCTATCTTGTTGTTCACCAGTGGACACATGTTCAACCACATCCGCAAAGTTCCCTACGTCGCTGGCGACGGACGTGGTGGTATCAGCTATGTTGCCCCTGGTTTCCAGCAGCAGTTCGGCCTGGAGACGCAGATAGTGGCTGCGCTGTGTAAGTCTCCCCTTTCTGCTTCTGACATGTTGCTTTGCTAATATTTGAGTGTTAGACGGTGTCCTATCATTCTGCGCTATCACGTTGGCGATTAAGGTTCCCCGTATTGCGGATGCCAAGTCACAGCAGGTTGCTGTTATCGCAGCCGGTGGTGTTCTATTCCTTGTCTACAGCTTCTTGCTCAGCGTCTTCCGCGTCAAGAACGGTGGATACCCGTTCTCTCTGCCGCCCTTCATGTAAGAGGTGACTATAGAGTAGGCCAGAGTCGGCCCTCCAGCAATCCACAGAGGTTGTTCAAGGTGCTATACGGTAGCACTTACTACGGAGCAGTGTCGATATCGTCCAAGAGAACACTTGTCTTTGTCCCTGCGGATAGAGACGAAGTGAAAAAAGCATGGTGTATAATATTACCCAAATAGGCGTTTGCTTAGACGGTTCACATATAGCATGATAAGACTCGTGTTTTTGATAAATGGTTCAGTCGTGAAAATTGCATGATTCATTCATTGCTTCATTCAGAGTACAATATTATGACAGCCGGTGACAGCCTAAAACTACACCAACGAGGAACCATGGCTTCTAAAAGGCATGATCATTGACAAATCAAGACACAACACAATGTCACTTGGCACCACAGCATGTTTAAAAACTCGAGTTCTTTATTGGAGAACAAAAGGATGAATCCCGGTAATTTCAGGGGCTGCCTATAACCAGCAAATGCGTTATGCGTCCGTCAGATTTGTAGTCGCCCCCCCTTCCCTTGCATCAATAAAGACCAAACGAGGAAGCCAACCATTTGACGCCCCACCAATGATCTACCTTCTTCCGCTCGCCTCCGTCACCACGTCCTCTTCATTTTTTAGGGTGAGCAAATTTATGCCCTCGACATGACACCCCAGGCACGGATGATGTTGTCAGTGTAGCCAGCGAACAGAGTCTGGCCATCAGCAGACCAAGCCAAGCTGACACACTCGGGCTCCCGGCTCTTCTTACCGGCAGCGGGGAACTCAGGCTTGAGCTCATCAACCTTGCTCTTCTTCTCGAGGTCGAAGATGATGATGCTGCTGGCAGTGGCGGCGCACAGCCAGTATCGGTTGGGGGAGAAGACGAGAGCGTGGATCTCGTCATTGGCGTTGAGGGAGTAGAGGTGCTTGGACTCGTTGAGATCCCAGAGCATGGTGGTACCGTCCTTACCACCGGAGGCGCACAGGGAGCCGTCGGGGGAGATGGTGACGGTGTTGATGTAGCCGGTGTGACCGATGTGGTCGGTCTGGAGCTTGCAGGTAGAGAGCTCCCAAACCTGTTCAAATTGTCAGAATCATTATCAGATGCAAAGATATCAGAACAAGTGGATATAAAAAGGCTGTGAATAAGCTGGAATCAGGGCAATGGTGAATAGTGGTCTCATGGCCTGCGTGAACAGGCTCTGAAGTAGCAAATACTTGGGTTGCAAACATCATGTAAAAATTACTGCGGAAAAAACTCTCTTCTGTACTGACCTTGACAAGCTTGTCCCAGCCAGAAGAGACAATAACAGGGTTCTGGGGGTTGGGGCTGAAGCGGACGCAAGAAGCCCACTCGGTGTGGCCCTTGTCGGTGATGGTGTACTTGCAGTCACCGAGGGTGTTCCAGAGCTTGATGGTTCGGTCGCGAGAACCGGAGACGATCTGGCGGTTATCGGCCGAGAAGCTGACGGAGAGGACATCGTTGGTGTGGCCGACGAATCGTCGAGTGGTGGTACCGGTGGCGAGCTCCCACAGACGCAGAGTCTTGTCCCAAGAGGCAGACAGAGCGTAAGCACCGTCAGAAGAGATAACCTAGATCCAACAATCAGCCCGAGTTCCTATTTCTTCCTATCCGCCAAAACGAAACGCTATCGTGTGCGGCGGGGCACTGGGTGAACGTACACAGTCGGAGACGATGTGGGAGTGGCCGTGGAGAGATCGCTTGGGGTAACCGTACTGGGTCTCATCGCGGGTGAGGTTCCAGATGATCAGGGTCTTGTCTCGGGAGGCAGACAGGAGCATGTTGGGGCTGGCGAACGGTTAGTTGATCTGCCTCAAAACCAAGGCTTGTCTCTGTGCTGTTTTGACATACTTCTCCATAGAGGTAGCCAGGCTGGTGACCCAGCCATTCTGTGAACAGTCAGCCTCCAGTCCATAATTCCTGAAATGCCATCTTCTTATATGATACCGTCTGCAGGCATCTCGTTTGGAGCGGGTCGTAAACCAGCTACAATCGCGACGCAACAGACGGTAGCGATAGAAGCAAGGTTGAGGGGAGTTCGACGTACGTGGCCCTCGAGAGTGCCCTTGAGGATCAATTGTTCGGCCATTTTTGCGGTGACGAGGCGATGCAGAGGATCAAGGTGCGTGAGGGAGAAGGAAGTCAGAAATCAAGGGCTGCTCTGCAAAACCTAGGCCAAGTCGGATTAGAAGCTTCTGGGATTTTTTGTTTTGTGTGGGTTAAAATAATTAGGGCCGCGTTGAGGCCCCGCTTTGGCAGGCGAGGTACGTACTGGTTGTTCTTTTTTCAGCCGAGTGGGGCTTGGGTGAGGCTTGTGTTAGTAGGTGTGGCTGACATCGCAGCCTCATGAAGGAAGAATTCTCTTTGCGTTTGTCGTGCTAGTAACTTGAGTAGATGGGATCGATGGAAGGAACTTAGTGGCTCTAAGAGGAATTCTTCAATATGTATACATCAAGTAACGCTATGCAACTCTCCGTTGAGACTTTCAATAAATGCCAAGTCTTGAGGTTAAGACTCGATGCATTTAATAGTTGTCGTGAAGGGACATGAGCGCAAATTCACCAGTGCTATAAGGTTTAAGGCCATATCAGCTGGGCTCCCAGTTAGCAAGAGTTACATAGCCAGGAAAGGTTATAGGAGTAGAAAGACGAACATCGAACCTTGGTAGCACGCTCTCTGACGCGATCACACTGCATCCACACTCCGAAACGACAGTTGGAACATGCATTTGAGACCTAGCATCAAAACTTCGGTTGCTGCTATTGTCCTCGACTCGCCCTTGGCCGTGTGCTCTATATCAGTAGTCGCTCTATGGCCTTTCCAATCTCGAAAACAGCAAGCCCAGAAACACCGTACGCCGCCCAACCGGTGCCATTTATGTATGGGGTATCTTATAAAACAGCCTACTCAGAGCTTCTTGCAACTCTCATGTGGCCTTCTTGCTTGCCAAGGCAGCCGACCGCTTGCCTGCCTTGGGAACCTCTTTGCGCGATAAGTTTGCCTCGCCATTGACAATCATGCTGTGGTCTGCAATTTCCATTTGGTCGGTATTCTCCCCTCTGCCCTCACTTGCCATAAAGCGTTTCATTGTGGACTCCCAAAGGCGGAAACGTTCTTTCCCGTACGCGTCACGCTCTACGAGGTTTTTGACCTCCTTCTGTTTTCTCATCTTGGACGCTCGCACTAGTCGTCGGAGAGCGTCTTCTCCCTGTTGAGCTGTCCTAGCCGCTTCCTCGCGAATCTTCTTGGAATCCCGAATGCTAGTGTCGTCTTGGGGAGTAAACTTGTAGGTATGTTTGCTAGGAAAATCAGGGAACGAAGACGGGACATATTCCTTTTCATCCTTGTCTAGTTGTCCACTAAGCTCCTCGCCCAGAAGTGGTAACGTCGTGTATGCGTCCAGATCTTGAGGAAGTATATCGACGTAGTCAGGGAAAAGTTGTTGCCTCGGTATTGGTGGTTTCAAATGTGGTTTCAATGACGAAATGCTGATATTATGTCGTCGTAGCGCGTGTTCGAAATCGGTGGGAATGGGGTGTTCGCGACGAGCAGCTAGAGCAAGAGTTTTGGCAGCTTCTATCATGCCCTCCAAGTCTGAGAGGCATTAGCAACTGAGCGCCAGTGATCATAGAAGAAAGTTACTCACAAGTCTCTACCATGCCTGTGAAGCTCTCCATTGCTTCAGGACTTGCTCCCTGAAACCCATCATGCTGAAGGACCATAGCGATCGATCGTTGTAGGCCCGTTCTCGCTTGGTAGTGAGGGTTCGGTATCAGGGTTTCGATCGCATTGGCCTCATCTTCCTCCAGTTGAATCAGTTCATTTTGCGCATCCTCCACCCGGGGGCGCTTCGGATCGGGCTGTTGCTCGTCGGTTGGTGATAGAGTACGTTTGGGCGTCATCACGGCGCGATGCAGAAGAAAGTTTGAATGGAGGCCTCGATACTTTCTCATTGGAAAAAAAATGTCTCAGCTGACGCGCTTTCTCGGCTTCAAGGTGCGAAAGTTGAGATTATGCAGATAGCTTGGGTGGTTTGTCGATATACGCGATGTTAGGAGCTGGACGAGAGCTGTGAAGTTAGGAAGGCAAGAAGCCCCACTTGTTGTGTGGAAAAACTCCGGCTCATTGGCAGCTGTCATACACGGCAGGACCCACTCTCTTTCATCGTTGTAACCCACCTCAAGCACAGGCATGGATGGAGTGTTTCTATGTATGTAAGGTATTCAACATCCTCAAGGCTAAATTCAAGCATCGTACTGCTTGCATACAATACAGTGTCTTGTCAAATTCAGTTCATGGGGGAGTACTTACAATCTGAGCTCGGCGGCTGATTCATTCAAGCGCTCGCAGACAAAAAAAAAAAGTGAATCCGAAGCTCTTAAGACGGCATTTTCTACCTACCTAACCTTAGGTAGGTACCTATGCCAAAAGCTAGCTACCTTGCCTGCAGCTCAGCATGTTTCCGTGCAAGTAAATTTCAAGTGCTCTGCGTACTAGGTATCAACTATCAAGTAAGTATACGTCATAAGGGAAGATCGAATTTCCTATCCGTATTGGATAATTACCACAAGTGATTACAGGATTCACTGCAGAGCAGGGAGTCAGGCGTTAATGCTAGTGTTGACAAAGTTCTAGACCAGTAGATCGACACGGTAATGATGCCGTGAGAAACTCACAATACGACCTAACCCACGCTGACCCATGTTGTCTTATTACTTCACACATGCAAGTCGCCAGGATTATGTACATCTCAATCAGATAAGACGGCTAAGCTGATGGTTGACGGCAGACTTCTTTGACCGACACTCTGGAATAAGCCCATTAACAACTGGTCGAGCACTTCCCGTTTGGGTATTGGCTCAACCAGGTAAATTAGTGGTTTGACAGCCCGTGTTGTGCCGACCAGAAAGTGACGAACAAGTCGATGTATCACTCATTGCAGGGCTTGTTGGTCAAGAACTCTCCAGTAACTTATGCAGAGACTATCACTCAGTCACATTTCGCGTCAAAGCGTAACACCACCTGAAAATCCTATTTCTCTTCCCTGGCGTTTCCATCCCGTAACTGCCCTAACCCCTCCCGTTTCTGGGGATTTGATATGATGAGCCAGAGGAGGAGATGTAAAAATACCCGCCTGGATTTCCATAAGAGTGCTTGAATCTCCTCACCATTCAATTAATAAACTGCCGCTTATATCTACTACATACCTTACATGACAACAAGACTCACAAGTATTCGTTATCTACCTAAGTACTTACCCTGCACGCGCAAAATCCCTTCTGAACATCACCATGGGTTTTTGATCTAACAAGACCCTGATTGTCTATTCCCTGCCCTAAAGCCCTCAACGTTGAGGTTGACAGTTCCACCTGTATATGTACACGCTTGTACCAAAGACCGGTCTTCTAGAGCGCATAATTTACTGAACTCTTTTTTTTTTTCTTTAGTCCAAGATACGATTTCCTTGTTATACCCAGCACCTATTGTTACCTTCGCCATGTTTCCTTTCGACCAAGCCTCCCTTCCGCAAATCACAACACGCAAGGCCCTTATTGGCGTCGACTTTCAGCATGACTTTATAGCCAAGGACGGCGCTCTGCCAGTCCCTGAGCCAGAGGGGTTTGTGGATCGGACTATTAAGCTGGCTCAGGCCTTTCGAGATGTAGGTGACGTTGTTTGGGTCCAGTCCCAGTTTAACGAGACTCGCCTTGCACCAGAAGAACACATCGTTCTTACCGACAATGCACCTCTATCACGCCCTTCGTCACGAGCTTCAAGGCAGGGTAGGCCAAGTTTCCCGACAGAGACTACGGAGGATGGCGGTCCACCAGACGACGAGGCTTTCCTGAGCCATGAGGGCGCTATATGTGTCAAGGCTGACACGCCTGGCTGTCGAATAGCCTCAGAAATCGAAGAATCGTCGCAAAAGACGGATGCAAGATTGACAAAATCCCATTATTCAGCTTTTCAATCGACACATCTGCTGCGTATTTTACGCGCCAAGATGGTTATGGAGTTGTTTATTTGTGGCTCACTCGCCAATGTCGGCGTGTATGCAACAGCGCTCGAAGCAGCAGGACATGGCATGGCTATCACCATTGTTGACGACTGCTGTGGCTATCGCAGTGAATCTAGAAAGATTGCAGCTATAGCCTCTTTGCAAGAACTTACTGGATGTGAGGTTGCCTCATATGAAGAAGTTATGGAGGTCATACAGCCCAAGCCCAAGCCCAAGCCTAAGCCCAAGTCATCGAGGTCACGACGCACTAAAGCGCCCTCATCTCCGTCGAAGCAAGTGGTACAATCACGAAACCACAAGTCAAAGTCTGCAGAAGAAGAAGAAGAACCAGAAGAGAAAGGTCGTGAGAAGAGCATTACCCCGGATTATGTCAAAGACATGACAAGCCTTCGACTGGCTTCAGACACGCCAAGCCCCGCACCATCAGTTGCTCAGCCTCAGCCAAAGGCGTCGCCGACAAGTGCAGCTGAAGACTATGACTCAAAAGTCAAAGCACCATCGAAGATTGCAGAATCCAATGGCGTACTTCAGGTTACAGACACGGAGGCAACAGATACAGCACAGAAGAAGGATGCAGCCAAAGATTCTCCTATTAAAGGCAAGGTCGCGGATGCAGTCAAGGCCAAGAAAGAGCCCACATCCTCACAGACAATCATCAAAAACGAAGAACAAGTCATTGAGCTATCACCATCAAAGGATAACACCAAAAATCCAGAACACGTTGTTGAGGGGGATGCCTCAACAGACACACCCAAAAACACAGAGCAAAACTTGAAACAAACACTTGTCACAAAACAAGACATGCCCAATACTAAGAACCCGACGGAACTTGATCAAGGCCATCTTCAACAGAAGGGTCTTTGTGAGGGAGACACCGACATCATCGAGAATGTTCTTCCAGACGCTTTGATTGATGGCATCTTCGACAAACTGCGCGAAGAGGTTCAATGGCAGCGCATGTCGCACCAGGGCGGACAAGTTCCACGACTTGTCGCTGTTCAAGGCGAGGTTGGATCAGACGGCAGTATACCAGTCTACCGTCATCCATCCGACGAGTCTCCTCCATTGCTAGCCTTCTCTCCAACTGTGCTGGCTATCAAGACTGAAACCGAGAAGCAATTGGGCCACCCTCTGAATCACGTCCTGATCCAGTACTACCGAGACGGAACCGACTACATTTCTGAGCACAGCGACAAGACCTTGGATATTGTCAAAGGATCTTATATTGCCAATGTGAGCCTAGGCGCCGAGCGAACTATGACTTTTAGGACCAAGAAGAAGGATAGGGATTCTTCTCAGGGAGACGTTTCCACACCAGTCGACCTAAAACGAACCATTCAGCGCGCCAAGCTGCCACACAACTCTCTATGCCGATTCGGCCTGAAGAGCAACATGAAGTGGTTGCACGCTGTTCGTCAGGACAAGCGACCAAAGAACCAAAAGTCTACAACTGAACTTGCCTATGAGGGAGGTCGAATCTCCCTGACATTCCGACAGATTGGGACGTTTTTGAACCGCGAAGAGACTCGCATTTGGGGCCAAGGTGCCAAAGCCAAGACTCGCGAAGATGCCCATCCCGTCATCAATGGCCAGAGTCCCGAGGCCGTTGAGATGCTCAAAGCCTTTGGAACCGAGAATCATTCCTCAGAATTCGACTGGGAGGCCCACTATGGCCAAGGCTTCGACGTACTGCATATGAGCAACGCACCTCGTTTCTTTGCCTGTGGCGATTCGACTGTCAACATGCGCATTGCTATGATGTTGGCAGAATACGGTGTGAACTACGCAAAAGGAAGCGTCACGGCAGGGTCTGAGTCGCCAAATGCTGAAAGCATGGTCGTTAAATTCACGGACAAGGACAAGTCTACTGTTCAAGGTGACTTAGCCGTTATGCTGTATCTGGATGCTCGGCATGGCCTCAACAAGCCCGGCAGCGCACCTCAAACTCCAACGGATCTAGCTACTCGACTCACTCGCTTCCAACGTGCCATGGCCCTCTTGAATATGTGGCAGGATATGCCCAAGGATGGCAGCAATGGAAAGCGCAGTCTTAATTCCCTCAAGCAAGAACTTGAAGCTTGGGACGGTTTCGCAGCTGAGACCGACGGCTCTTTCATCGCTGGTACGGAACTGTCTTTGCCTGACTTTGCCCTCTGGCCAGTTTTGCATAGCGTGGTTGAGGAGCTGGGGATAGAGCCTCTGGACGGATTGAAGAAACTTCAGGACTATTACAATACGATAAAGGCTAGACCAGGAGTGAGCAAGGTGCTGGGTAAGGAGTCAACTCCCACCCCCACCCCTGATGATTCTGGAGAGCCAGGGAGTAAGAAGTAGCAGGTCGAGATGTGACTGTTTTGTATAAAGTGCATTGGCGATAGTTGGCTTTTACCAGTGGATAATTGTAGAATAGATATAGGCAGATATTGGACCATATGTGTATTTCATATTTGATAGCCTGCATTCTACTCAGAGTGAATTGTGCCCTAAGCTACAGATGATTATATGCAAAAGTTGATGCAATGCAAGAGGGGGATGTGGTTGTTGAACGCGGTGAGACCAAGAACAGTATGTTCGTGAAGCAAATTGTATAGGATACGCAGCGTTAAGCAAAGGTTTATAGAGACGACCCCAAATTTGGTCTCTACTTTCCCCAGCTTAGGATAGAAGCGACGGAATTGATAATCCGAATCGTAACTCCTCTCCATCAACCGTTCCTGTGGAGATATTATTGCGAAGTGCTCCACGGCAAAGGATAAGTGCCGACCCAATCCTCAACCTCACTTCGTAGTTGGACAATCTCGGACTGTGTCTCGCCATCTCCAAGGTGGTCTAAGAAAACCTTTACCTTGCCGGGATTCTTCTCACCCTTCTCTTCTGCGGCTTTTCGAGCCGCTTTATCAAGTCGAGCGGCAATGGTGATGGCACGATCCACAACATCAGCAACACGAACGAAATCGTCCTCGTTAAAGCCGCGAGTAGTCATGGCTGGTGTACCCATGCGAAGACCACCAGGAACCAATGCAGAGCGGTCTCCAGGGACTGTGTTCTTATTGGCCGCAACGCCGACCAATTCCAGGACTCGCTCAACTCGGCTACCATCAATTCCTTGAGGCTTGAGATCTGCCAAAACCAAGTGGTTGTCCGTGCCACCACTGACGAGCTTATATCCTAGGCCGCCTTTGCCCTTAGACTCACTCAACCGTTTTGCAAACGCCTTGGCATTTTTTAATACTTGAGATTGATATGACTGGAATTCGGGAGTCTGGGCTTGTTTAAGAGCTACAGCAAGCGCCGTAATGGTGTGGTTATGAGGACCGCCTTGGTGGCCGGGAAAAACAGAGTTGTTAATGGGACCTTCGAGATCGAAGAGGATGTCCTCTTTCGTCTTAGGGTTCTGTTTCCGCACGCCTTTCCGGTAGAAGATCAAGGCACCTCGGGGGCCTCGTAAGCTCTTATGGCTAGTTGTAGTAACGATATCGGCGTATGCGAAGGGACCAGGAATGACCTTGGCTGCAATCAGACCAGAAATATGGGCGATATCGGCAAGAAGATAGGCGTTAACCTTGTCGCAAATCTCTCGCATGCGTTGGTAGTCGATAAGTCGGCTGTAAGCGCTGGCGCCGGCCACGATGATCTTGGGCCTATATATACTTGCCATCTCCTCGAGCTTGTCATAATCAATATACCCGGTTGACTCGTCTAATCGATATGGCAAGGTTTCGAAATACTTTGATACGGCTGAGATCTTCTTGGTTGGTGTTTGGTAGCCATGAGATAGATGACCACCATGGGGTAGGTCTAGACCCATCAATCGATCGTGTGTGTTCATGAGAGCGGAATAGACGTAGAGGTTGGCGGGAGCACCGGAGAGAGCTTGGGAGCCGTAGTTAGTACAGTATCAAAAGGTCCGTAGGCTATGCATTAATGGTTTGAGAGCAACCAACCTTGCACGTTGACCCCCCATAGCTTGGAGTCAAGACCAAATGATTCAAGAGCGCGTTGTTGACAGAGCCTTTCGGATTGATCGATGAATTCGTTTCCACCGTAGTATCGAGCGCCTGGGTATCCTTCGGAGTATTTGTCTGCAGGCAGATATTAGTCCCACGAGTTGTCGCAGCTGGTTGACTGGTTCTTGGAAGCTTACTTTGCATCACACTGCCAAGAGCATCGAGCACGGCCTGAGAGGTGAAGTTCTCTGAGGGAATTAGGTTGATGAAGTGCTTCTGACGGTCCTTTTCCTACAGAATATCAGCGTAAGAGGGTGTTTGAAGTATTCGAGTCGCTATTATCACGAACCTTCTCGATGATGTCAAAGACGGCGGGGTCAGCCTTGTTGAGATGAGCTGTAAGAACCTATATAAAAGCAAGTTAGATACCAAAGTTGGCGATATCAGTTCAATTGAGCAAGAAACAAACCTGCTGATGATCCTCCAAAGCTATAGAAGAGGCTGAGCGAGTACATGTTGTCGAAACAGCAACTGGCCTGGCGATGCTGCGCAGCATACGCGAGGTGCGTCTCACGCCAGCTAGAGACATGGCGTGGTTTGCGATTGGCAGCACAAAAGTCGAGTATAACTGAGAGCGCAGATGAAATATAATGAGGGTATCTATTCACAAAAGATCAAGGGCGCTTCACGAGGCAAGACGACGATGATTGTCCAGTTGCGCGCTCGCTCAGGACGTCATTGATTGATATCCAATATGATGGACTTATTTAGTGCGGACAACGTAGGCGGAGGTGGAGGTGGAGGTGGAGGGAGCCGGCCAAGGCCGAGACTCGAATGATGTGCGTCCCATGGAGAATTTACCTACTACCTAACAGAAGGCTGGATGCGACAACTACAGTACCTGTACCGCAAGTACCAGCCGTGAGAAACCCCCTGCTATTGCTGGGTTCAGCGTTCCATACGCTGAAGATCAGCTATCGCCTAACAGTTTCAGCGGGGTAAAAACCTCACGATAATCAAGAATACCTCTCAAAGAGGTACTCGTGATGGAACCCTGTTCCACTGGGCTCAACCAGCCACTTGTTCTGTGGCGGTGGTCACATTATAAAAATCGCACGCCACGGCCACACAGTTTTCCTTGGTTTTCTCCTTTTCCCTTCTTTATCAACTAAAGTTGGGCGTGATGTGACCGCTAAGACAGCAAATTGGTTCCTCCGCTTTTTGCGGGAGCATGCTGATATGCCCTGGCACAACCTCACCACTCTTGAGGGGGCAATTTGAAGGAATCTGATCCAAGCTTTTGGTTGATCTTATTATATTTCTTCGTCTCTTTTCACCCTAGTCCATAGTTAGCTTTCTTTTACGTACTTGGTCTACTGGTGACACCTCGTTTCAGCCATGGAAACGACTCCATTATTCACTCGTGTCCTATGTGTGCTTCGTGATATATGTTTGGCCAAGGTCCCGAGTTCAATTGACTTTTGCAATGATGTTCGAGACTTTAGCCATAATACTCCAGAATTGGCAAGCAGCCAAGGCTCTTTCGTTGGCTGTATTCACACGCACACTAGAGGCCATTTCGTAGACCTCACAATTAACGCCAAATATAAGCCAGACGCACACATTATTTTCAACACTGTTGGTACTGATATCGTGATGAGCAAAACAAGTGCTCACGAAAAGGTCGTAATAGGGAAAACATCCAAGCATCCGAGCATCATCGATTCCATTTTTTTCAATGCTACATGCCTGAACCCCGCCGGTACAAGTGTAGAAACCAGAAGGGCACAAATAAAAGACCCAGCCCGTAGACTCCGAATGCAGCCTCCTCTCAAGACCGAAATGTTGTCGTCCACTAAGCTTACTCTTACTCCTCGGCAAGGAGAGCATTTCGCTTCGCCGCCTGTCGCTCCTGCCTGCGCTCGCGTGCAGCCTTGTTCTTCGCACGCTTGGCATCCATCTCCTCCTGGAGAGCAGTCTCACGGGCCTTCTCAGCCTTGGCACGGTGAATCTAGAAACATCCATGTCAGCAGACGTTCCTCTTTGTGGTTCTGATGGCATAGCAATAAAACGTACGTGCTCAACGAGGGCACGCTTGTGCTTGAAGGCGTTACCCTTGCTGCTGTGGTACAGCTCGTGGTAGAGGTGCTTGTCGATCTTGCCGCTGGCACGGTACTTCACCAAAAGACGGCGGAGGACTCGGAGGCGTCGCATCCAGAGGACCTGGCTAGGCATACGGGCATCGGCGGTACCCTTACGCTTACCGTAGCCACGGTGTCGACCCTCTCGTCGGGCGAGGTTCAGCTCGCGAGCGCGCGATCGCGAGTGCTGGGTGACGGGCTTTCGGATGATGAGGCCATCGGAGATGAGCTTTCGGATGGTCTGGCGGGAGTTGGCGTTGGAGATCTCGGTCTGCTCGTTGGGGTCGAGCCAGATCTTGCGCTTGCCGCAGCCGATGACCGAAGAAGCCAGGCGCTTCTGAGTTCGCAGATTGACCCTGTAGTCGATAAAGAAGATTGACAATTAGCCTCCAGTCCTCTCTGATAATTGTTCAAGTGTTCCCATGCTTTGGATGTGTGGGCGACGCCATCAAAGCATTTGAATCCAGCTCGCCTACTGTCTCCAAAGCACCCCCTGCACCACCTTCTCGCTTTGCCTGATCGATTCGGATGACTTACATCTTGATTGTCGTTAGTGGTGATGGCCGGTCCTCGATGGATAATGGATGAACTGAGAACTGAGAGGGGTTTGAGAGACCAGAATTTCTCTGGGTAGGACTTCCCTCCTTGGGTTTGTGGGTTCACTTGAGCTAAGCCGTATTAGCCACGCTAAGCGAGGGCATGAATCACCGCCCGAGCCACGTGACTTTTGCCTTCCAATAGGGTCGGGTGGTGGGGTTGAGGAGCAGCTTCCACCGTGCCAATCAGAATATTGTTCATGATTATTCCAACGTCGCCCCTAGTCGGCGTGCGGAGTGCCTGTTCCGATATGGTGATGGCATTTATTTTAACCGCCTCTTGGCTGTCAGACAAACCGGAAAGGATTTACAAAACAAATAAAAAAGTACAGGACTATCTTCTGATAATACATGTAAATATCCCCATTCCTTTTATGTTATTACTATATATACATTAGAAGACATAGAATATTAGGCGACATGTTCCGTGTTTTATATATACTAGTTAAAGTACCTATCAGTACCTGTTCAGGTCTGAAGGACTAACCTGAATCCTGTTCTTTTTATGCCGAGTCAAGCTGGAGGTTGATTGCAATGAATTTTCCACACCATTAGTGACATCAGTAAAATATCTGTATTTACTTTACTACCTAGACTGGTACATGAATGAACATGGTCTATTTGCGATACCCTCATAGTCGAGTTCACGAAAATGCTTCACTCCCTACGTCAACTTTGCCTACACTCCAAATCTCCTTCTCATCCTCGGCCTCATCGTTTGACAAGCCAAGTCCACCTGCTCCACCCTCTGCTTCACGCCTCTCACGGGCCTGTGAGCCTAGCCTCATGGCGACGCGCTTGAAGTAGTCTCCCATGCTCCTCTTGGTATTGGCAGGAAGATCCGCTCCAGGGCCGGCCATGAACTTGTCAAAGATCCGGCTCTCCTCGTCGACTACATTGAAGAGCTCCACGAATGCTGCCTCTGCAGCAAGCTTGACAGGAATAACAGGATCACGGACACTGGCGAATGTTGGTTGCGCCAGCAGAGCAACATGGGGTCGAACCATTTCCATATCATTGCGGCTCACGGTGCGTACAACGACCAAAGCCAGTCGACGAGAGTCGGTTGCATTTCCGGGCTGAATGACGGATGCGAGTGCCTCAAAGATTCCCTTTGTCGTCTCAAAGCTCTTGGGAGAGTCTGAGAGTAAGTATTTGCCAGTAGCCAAGATGCAATTGTCTGCTATAAAGACCTGTTTACAAGTGTCAGCCTACTGAACATACGCTTTCTGAGAATTCAGTAACTTACGTTTTTGTTGGTGATGCCCTGACATAGCAAATCAGGCAAATCGTCGACCAGCGAGCTTTGGAGCAGAGCATCTGGAGATTCAGCCAGAACGGAGTTCAGAGCGAGCACAGATGAATGGGTAAAGTGTGAGGTAGCCACTCGGTTCTTCAACAGACCCAAGGCAGCTTCTTCAGGAACATTCTTGATAAGCGCACCCAGCAGCTTGGCGTTGGTAATGATCATAGTCTCATCTCTCTCATCCGTATCCATATCGATGAGCGACAAGACAGAGGTTCGTGAAGCCTCGCCCATGTTAGCACCTGCTTTGCTAATAACTTCATACAGGGCTTTGAGCATGGCCGTCTTGACACCGGGGTCAGCTGTCTTTGATCCAGTGACGAGCTCGGCAATCAGAGGATCGATACGGGGCGTGTACTTGATCAAAGTGCCCAAGGCCTTGGCGGCCCGCGTCCTCAGCGTCTCGCTAGACGGATCGGCGAGGGACTTGGCAAATGTACGCTGAAGCTGGGGCAGGAAAGGCTTCAATGCTGTAGGCATCTTATCAAGAAGATTGTTGAGGGTGAGAAGAATTGCCGACTTGACCTCAGTGGCACGTTCTGAAACGACTCGGATCAGGGGACCAGTAATCTGGGTCACGAATGGCTTCAGCGAGGCCTCGCTTGTTCTGTCGACAATATCGGAAATACCCAGAGCAGCCTGGACTCGCTGGTCGGCAGTTCCGTTCATGAGACCCTGCAAGAAGATTGGCAAAATGGCATTGATGCCCTTGGGTAGCTCGAAACCGCACAGGTTTGCTCCCGCAACACCAACACGCTGAAGAGTTTGTCGAGTGGAGATGACAAGTGACTCCATCTCCTCCTTTCGCAACTTTTTGGTGAACGCACTGAGAGCTGTCCAAGAGGCCTTAACGACATCTGTATCCCTATCATCAAACGAGTTGAGTAGTGACTGAATAATATCCTGATTGTATCGAGAGTAGTCCACGCTGGCAGCGGTAAAAAAATTGCTCAAATGGCGAGCGGTAGCAGCTCGGCGACGGTGATCTTCGTGCTTGAGAAGCGATAGAAGAACATTCATGACTGTGTTCAGGCCATCATATTCGTCAATGGACTGAATAACAGTGTCAAAGGACGTCTCCAGTTCTTCACGGAGGCTATCTTCCTTGCAGTTGATCTCGTTATCCATAAGCGAATTGATGATATTGGGCAGGCGTCGATTCATGGCAGGACCAGCAACCTTGGATAGAGAAGCAAGGGCCTTGGCATCGAAAGCCGATATGGGAGGCGTGGTGAGTGTGGGGATGAGGTTTGGGAGGATGATGTTTGATCGGGTTGTTTCGGTAAGCAGAGTAAGGAGAGCCTGCAGAGCATTGTCCGCCTCGTCCTCGGAGCGCAGGAGGTTGAGAAGGAAGGGAAGAACTTGGTCGACTGCTCGCTTGCCAAAGATCTGTTGGAGCGAGTCGAATGCCTCGGCTGCTGCTTCTCGAACATCTTCGTCAGAGTCTGTAAGGGCGGTACGAACGACAGAAATAAGGGTCTTTTCGTGGTCTTCGAGCGCTTCAGGGGAAGCAGAAGAGATGAGTTCCTTGAGAGCAAGACAGATACCTTGCTTGGCATCAACATCAGTAGATGTCTGAAGGCCTTCTTCCAATGTAGGGAGAAGACTCGACAGGACACCATCTCCTGCTTTTCGGATAAGTTCGCCGAGAGCATTACTGGCGATGACCTTGTGTTCCATGTTGGAGCTTCCCAAGCGTCGGATAAGAAGCTGTGTAAGGGTTGGCACAAGCTCCTTGAGGGTTCTCGGACTGTGTACGAGAACCTTCCAGACCGCGATAGCGGCTGAGCGGACGGCTCCAGCTGTGTCACATCGGCACACATAGAGCGCTGAAAGAATCTTGTTGCGCTTCTCCTCACCAAGGGACTCCTTGAGCGATGCACCTGCTTCCTTGATATTCTCATCCTCCTCAATCTCATCGGCCTCAGTACCGGCCTTGATTCCTGTAAGATTGAACAGAAGGTCTCCCACAAGCTCAACAGAGCTAAGACGGATTCGATAGCTGTCATCTGCAAGACCACGTTCAAGTTCTGGAAGTAGAAGATCAACGGCACGAGCCGCGAAGTTCTTCACTAACAAGCGACCTGCACGTAGTGCGGTTTCTCGAATAGACTCAACATCGTCAGCAAGACCCGCAAGGATAGGCGGAACGATACGGCCCAAGTAGTTGGAGAAACTGTTGCCGAAACAGACAGGAAGGAAGATGAAAAGTGACATGAAACCTTCACGAACGGCGGGCTTTGAGGACTCCACGTTTTGAAGGATGGTTGGGAGGGTCTCCTCCAGTCTTGTCGTTCCCAGTCCAGCAAGAACCTCACTGAGAGCTTGTGCAGATCCCAGTCGATCGCCAGCACCAGTGTCCGATTTGAGGGTCTGCATGAGACCAGGGATAAGATCGGGAAGAGTGTCTTCTCCAAGCTTCTCGACCAAAGAACCCAGAGCCCTGGATGCTGTAGCTCGGGTAGTAGGCACTGGATCGACGATAGCGATCTTGAGGCCAGCCACAAGCACGGGCAGATGCATCACAACGTCCTTCTTTTCCGTCAGATGAGCCAGACTCCCAATGACCTGGGCTGCCTTGCGCTTGGTGTTGGAACGATCTCCCAAGCCACGCTGCAGGATGCGCGTAACCAGTGCCAAAGATGGCGCGTCGAGGTAATGGACGAACTGGACCTTGATAAGTGAGTCCAATGCCTCGTCTGTGTATTTGGTAGGGTCACTGAGGGCCTTGAGGATGATATCAACCAGGGTCTTGATCTCTGGGTTGTTGATGACTTCACCAAATCTCTTCAAGCTTCGGTTTGCTGCAGATCTGACTTCCTTGTGACTGTCGTTCAATACACCAGTGAGGGGAGGGATAATGTCTGGTAGACTGTTGGCGAGCTGTTGAGGATCGAGGTATGCCATTGCGCCGAGGAGGTCACAAGCACCCTTTTTACTTCTCCACTGCTGTTCCTCAAGTCCTTCTAGAAGAGTTGGCATGATCTTCTTCACACCATAAGAACTCAGCTTTGCGAAGCATGCCTTCGCTGCTGCTAGACACGCATCTCGGACATTGGCGTTGGCATCACCAAATCCTGTCAACAGCTGAGGTACAATTTGAATCACATAAGGCTCAAAGACGCGCCCAAGCATTGTAGATAGAAGTTCGTATGCAAGCAGAGCAGCCTCACGCTGGTTCGCCTCTTTCTTGTTCTCCATTGCGTCGTTAAGAGTCGAGAGAATTCGGTACTCTCGTAGTGCTGAGATACCTCTGCCCATTACAAGGCCAGCCAGACCATAGGCAGAACCTCGCTGGACGGCATACTTCTTAGAGCTGAGGAGCTGCTCCATGATTTGGCCAAAGTACTTGGAGGACTGATCGGGACAAGCCCGAATAAGTGGAGGCAGACATTCGGCAATGGCATATTGAACCGTCTCGGAAGGGGTGCTTAGAGTCGCCACAAGACGGTCAATAACAATAGGAATCTTGGGATCACCAGGGCTTAGGTGACGAGCCAAAGCACCGTACATGATAATGACGGCCTCGTTGACGCGATCAGCCGCATCGGTGTTCTCGTCGGGCCGTTCCAAGGTCTGCTCGAATTTGGACATGAGCTGGTCAAGGATAGCCTTGCCATGAATCTCAATAGCTCTGATTGAGGCATCCAGCATCTCACTTCGAACCGCACCGTTCTTGTCTCCCAGAGGGCCAGCGTCTATCAAGAAATCGAAAAAGGGGTCCAATTGATCAGTTTTGATGATTGGAGCAAGCTCTTTGAAAGCAGTTGCGATACCATGTCTACCCTCCCAAGGGTCGGACAGGTCCATCTTCTTGGGCATTCCAAATTCGTCGAGTTGTTGAACTCGAGGCTTCGCAAGCTCGATATAGGTAGATTTGAGTTGATTGAGCACAGCATCTAGGGAGTCGTTGTGCAAACTTGCGGCCTCGGCCAGCGAGCGAGCAGCGCCGCGACGGAGCTGTCCATCCTTGCTTTCGATAAAGGGCAGCATCTTGAGTGGCACATCTTGAGTGACTTCGAAACCACTCTCCTCCCAGATCTCACGACCAAGATCTTGGTTTTCTTCTTCATCGTCATGGGCGGCGATCCAAATCTCATCGGAATAGCCAAGCTCGCTCATATCAATCTCCGCACTGATCGACTGCAAGACAGTTGACCTGACTCGGGTTTCAGGCACCAAAGCGCCCTTTGCTAGAACAACCATTTCTTCTCGATTCATGTTGGGAGCAATACACCGGCACATGTCCGCAAAACAGTCCTTGAGGATCTTGTAATGCTGGGCGTAGGCTTGCATGGAGCTGATGAGGACCGAAAGAAGCTCAGCTCGGGGAACGGCCTCTTCGGCGCAAACATCTGTATGAAATGAAAGAAATTCGATGGCTAGTACCAGCTGAGCATCTGCATCATCGGCTGAACTACCAACTCCTCCCTTGCGAAGGAGGTCCAGCACGAGTGGCAGTGCATAAATGAGGGATACGGAATCGAAAGGTCGCTGTTCGCCCGCAAACCGCAAACGGTACAGCACTCTTGTGATCAAATCCTCGACAGCTTCCTCTTGGTAGTTTTCTGCTAGTGACACGTCACGCAATCGCAGGGTTGCGACTCCGACGAAAGGCCTCATCGAGCCCAACCGATCACTAATTTTGTCCGCGCAAGTGATATAAGCTAGGGGCGCCGCATCGCCGGTAATCAGCGTGGCACCTGCGTCCATGATGCCAATGAGCAGCGATACGGCAGTGCCCAGCCATTGGGTGGCATCTGTTGGTGGGCCAGTGGCAAGGCTCCGAATAATGCCAATACCTCGCAAGAGCCTTGCCTCGGTCTCAGTGATGGTTTGTCTGATTTGACTTTCCTTCTTGAGTTGAGCATTGACCTTTGCGTTCTCTTCAGGAGTAAGTTTTTTCTGTTGACCTTTTTTCTTTTCGAGCTGACTCCTTAGTTCTTCTTCCCATTTCAGGATGTCATAATCCTTTTTGTTCTTATCCAAAACTGGCTGAGACTTCTTTGCAAGCACATCAACGAAGACGGTGCCTTCAGGCGTTCTGAAAATAGCCGCCTCAAGAGGGCCGATATCCTGGAGCTGTTTAACGTCGAGATCCCGGCTAAGAGCCTCCAGCAACCGTGGGATAATAGTATCAGGGGCAACGAAAGCCAAATCAGCAGCTGCGTTGTATGCGGCCTTCTTAATGGCATCAGTCTACCAGGGCTGATTAGCAAATTGGGCTAAACGACAGTAGTTTCGTGCACTCATACCTTTTGATCAAACGATGTCTTATTCTCTATTTCTGTCATCAGTTCATTCTGATACTTTTGAACAAGATTCCCAGGATCCAGCTCCATTCGAAGGCACAAGTCAATCCAGCTTGCCCGCGGGATTAACTCTGGACGGGCTAGGACTAGAAGACTGTTGGCCTGAGATTCAAGGTCTTCCTTGGCGATGGTCTTCCCAGACTTTTCTATCTCGTTGGGAGTTAGACAGATAGACTTCACCACCTGTATCAAGTTGTGAGCATCTGATGATTGATCTTTATCGTGAGACCCAGAGCGTCCTAGATAAGCCCAAAGACCATTGACGATGAACCCAGATACCAGTTTGGGATTACGGGTATATAGATCGGAAAGGGTTTTGGAAGTTTCCTGTTGGACAGTTGTGGGAACGCTATGTGCGGTGATTAGATAGATCATTGCTTCAGACCAAGCGAGAGCGACCTGGTTATCCGCATTTTCCTCAATGATTTGAAAAACGGAACTCAAAGCGCGTGCAAACCACCCAAGGTCGTCATCAGCCGTGACCTTGGAGTAGACCCTCTGGTTTAGAAGAAAGGAAGCCTTCGACTCCAGAGATAAGGACTGCTTGGTGACAGATGCTTTCGTCAAAGTTGTATTAACTGAAGAGTCGGGAAGTAAACGTTGGATCTGAGTTGCTGCTGCTGTCAAAATGTAGGCACCGACGATGAGGCCATTCTGAGCAGCCGCAGCTGCATTTGCTGTCACTTCATTGAAAGTTGTGACAATCTTGGGTATCACTGCTTCGACGAAGGCAGACATTCCTGGAGATACCGATTCTGCTTCTCTAAGGGTCTGCAAGATATAACCCACACGAAGTAGCCAATACTTTCGGGATGGAATTTTCTTATCTGTAAGCCCCTTGGTAATCGAGTCCAGCACAGTCTTGGATATTTCACTATCGTTATCCAGAAGAAAGGCCACAGCTTTCGCCAGTGCCGATGTCTCTGCAGCCAGAGCACCCTCATTTCCCTCCTTAGCAGCAATAACAGACACTGCATTCGCTACTTGATCGGCACTTGATTTCGACAGGGGCGCGGCTTCAAGCATCTGTGCATGCAGGATACGATGATCAGGAGATGCCAACTTACCTCCTTTAAGAGGCGTCGCAACCTCATTGATGACCTTCTCCAAAGACGCATTGTCGCTGGACTTGCTGACCAAAGCACGGAAAGCATCCAAAGCGCCAGCACGGATAGCTGGGTTGGTCGACTTAGCATTCGATAAGAGGGGTTTCAATAGGCTCTTCTCAAGGATAGCGGAGAGATCGAAAGTATCGGGCAGAGAGCGGACGAGAGGGGTAACAACTCCTCCCAGAAGGACCTCAGGGGCACGCAGAAGGCCTTTCTCGATAGATGGGATTAGTTCCTTAGAGACCTCTTCAGAAGTTGCGAACGAAGTAAAAAAGTCACCGAGCCCTAAAACTAGATGCTCGGGGACAGCAGTACGAGAGCCAATGATTTCTCTTGAGAAGAAATCATAATACTTGGGTTTCAGGGAATCGAGAACAGGTCTCAAGTGATCCTTCCTAGCAGATACGCCGGCGACAATACCTAGTAAAATGGCATTTCTTGGTGTCGATTGAGCTCCCTTTGTAGCGAGAACATCTACACAAGCAGACAGTCGTTTCTCGCTAGTATCAGGAGAAGAGAAGAGCTTTCGTAAACCCCTCCTCGTAACGATGGTAGCAGAGTGAACAACTGACTTTCTTGAGACTGGCTGGTGACACTTTTCCAAAGCTTCGGCGTCTGTTAAGATAATATCGGAGCCAAACTGATCCCATAGCGAGGTATCAAGATGTTGCATGAAAAGACTGCACCATTCAGCGAGAACGAATGCGTTCGTGGGAGCAATGCCCGGTTTCTGGCTTTCTTTGCGCAAAGCGGTGATGAGCGGGGCGATGGTTTTGGAGTCGAAGTCGGACGTGATCAAAGCAACCAAGCACTTCTGAACAGACAGTCTGGACTGCCTATCAGCATAAAATGCGTATGTACCGAACAGGAGCTGAAGAACTCGTGCAATTGAAGCACTATCGAGGGCTGTGTAACAAGAGTCAGTTGGCTGAAGGGACCCTGGGAGACTATCATAACTTGCGCACATTTCTGAACAAGCTTCTCCTCGATTACACGCAGCTGCGTTATTCGGACAGAGGTCGAAGAAGAGGCCAGGGCCTGTTTAACGGTGGTAACGTCAAACTCGGCTGGAGCGCCAGAGTCGGATGAGTCGCCTTTAGACATTCTGGGGATCGGAGACGGACGTGGGCGTTCGGGTTGATGAACTCATCTGGGGCTACCAGAGCACGAGAACGCCAGATCTGAGGCGTAGATGCTCGGCCGAGGGCGGAGAGATAGAGAGTCGAGGGCGTTTGGCGATAGGGTTAGAAGCGGTGTTTCTGGATTTTTCGGGCACCAAATCCGTCGACTGAGGATGGCAATATAAAGATGGACTGACCCCACGTCGAAGACAGGTAGGACCTTGGTGGGATAAGGTACCTTAGCCATTTTTTTTGCGTGGAGCTTCATGAGCCTTGCCCAGGCGAGCACTTACAGGAGCTCGATAGGTCGGACAGGGCAGTCAGTGGGGCTAGGAGCCCTGAAAGCATTTGAACCGCTACCTATAATTCTCCCCCCCCCCGATGACGCATCGCCGAGCACCTCAGCCAGGCGGGCAGGGGATTGTACCTGTGGACCCGTCGAATACTGCCCGCCAGCCCAGTCCAGCCCAACTGTATGAGCCGACGACGTTTAATAAAGTGCATGTGAGGTTGTACCTTGCAGATCCGAGAAAGTTGTATAAAGGTTAGGTAGGTAGGTAGTTACATGCTCGATAAAAAATGTGGGACACATTTATTCGATTCTCTCAGCACCTCAACCTTTCATCTCAACCACTATTGTACCAAGTACTAATCTATCATCATCCCCGATCTTCAACACAGGCAGTATGATCCACAACTGGAGATCAAAGCCCTTGCGTCACACCCTCCACCTTTGATCACTTCGCTCTTGCACCCTTCTCTTATCCAGATCCTGTGTCTTTCAAGTTGCAGAGCAAGGGATGCGTAAGGTTCACCTACAAAGCTCTACCTCATGACATAAACTTTCCTTCCTTACTCGAGAACATCCAATTCTTTCCTCCATTCCTTTTCCAACCTGACCGCTTGCTCGCCTCTCTTCGTCTCTCCTAGGTCACTGACCATCATGGCTGGCGCAAAGAAGAAGAAGAAGCCTGCCGCGAACCCAGCCCGAGGGTTTGCGACCACCTCAGTTGCCTCCAAACCCAGACCAGAAGTCGCCGAGGCCGAATCGAAGACTGCCGTCGCCAAGGACCAAACTGCCCCTCCATCAACACAAAAGGATGCCCCTCCATCCTTGTCCGCGACGTCTGAGAACGCGACCACCAATACCAATGCCCCAGAGAAGACACTGAGTCCGGAAGAGTTCGAAAGACAGTTGGAGGAATCTGAGCTGCAATTGCTTGTTGAGAAGCACGCAACTAAAACCAAGAAAGATGCCCAACGTCAGCGGACTCGACTTGATACCGACCGTCGCCTTCTTCGTGGCCAAGCGGACTCGATCAATAGCTTCAAATGGTTGCCCCATGATTTGATGGATCATATACTTGATTTGGTACAAGCAGAGAATCGGTTTGCGGCTTCAAGTCTGTCTTCGTCAGAGAATTCCGGTGCTGCCAAGATGCCTCCCGAGGAAGATATGATCATCCGTCTCTGGACTTTACAACAAACTCTATCCGCGGCCGAATTCCCTACGGAGCGTATCTCAGCCGTGATACGGTACATTCTAGATATAGCACCCAATGTAGCTACCACAAATAGGGACTCTATCTGGGGACTCGAAGAGGCTCTCGATTGGCTAGCCCGAGAATGCCCAATTGAGGAACTACCAAGCTATGAACCCAAGTCAAAGCCAGTTCCTAAAAGCACTACCGGTATGTATTCGTAATACTCAAAACAGCCTGTATTTGCTGACCACACTATGCTGCAGATACACCTCAGGACAGCCCAATACCGAGCCGATCGAGTACACCTCGTCATTCTGATCCGCGCAACGGCCGCAAGAACAAGCTTGCTGGGGCTAAAGGTCGACCAGTCAAGACTTCCTTGCCGACTAAAAAGCTGGTGGTGGCTTGTGATAGTGATATTGAACCCGACGAGCTCGTCCCAGAATACCTGGAGACCAAAGCAAAACTGTTGGAACATGAGCGTGGCCATATCCGACAGGACAACTCTAAAAACGTCGAATCTGACGGAGAGCTTGCCGTTGCAAAGCTTGAAGCCAAGATCAGAAAAATCGAATCCGACGTGCTTTTCGACAAATACGAGGCTGACCAGAAGTGGAAAGTTCAAAGAATCGATTTAGAGAGGCAATTGGCCGCTGTTAAGGACGAACTTCGAGAGCAAACTGAATCAAACCCAACACCGGAAGAAGAGATGGCGCCTGAAAAAACAGATGAGGATGATATCAACGGCGAAGCTGAGCGTATTGCCGCAGAAATTTTGGCTGAGACGAACGATGAAGATGACGATGACATTGGCGGGCTATTCGCATCTTTGCCTCAGAATGAAGTCGATTCAAGCACAGGAGAAAGTCGTACTGTCGTCAACTCTGTCGATGGAAATAAGATTGTTATACGTGATTTTGGGAAGTCGACAGGTATCAGCCCTCGGAGGGCTTTAGAAGAAGCGTGCCGTTCAAGGTAAGCCCTCATACGGTTTATTAATTGAATGAGGGAAGGATGTGCTGATCATGGAATTAGGGATTCATCGGTCAAAGTCTCATATACCATCGTGTCGGATGCTTCATTCGCAAACCGTCACTCACTGGATATTATTTGGACAAAACCCCAAGAATTGCCACCACCAGCGGTTTCGTCAGATATCTATGTCATGGCAGACCCCTTCCGATTCACATTCACCATGACTGGTATTGCAACGCCAGATCCTAAACAGTCTGAATCTTATATTTCGACTGCTGCCCTGTTCTACACATTCAGCGGTAACGCCAAGGAGGAGAAGGTTGTCATTAGACTCCCTCATGTATGGAAGGATATCTGGACCGAGCTTGCTGAAGGTAGGAAAGCCCAGATTGATGAGCAAGACAGAAACGTGGTGAGAGACTTGCGAGCTTTGGTCCGTCAACGGCACGATCAAGAGCTTGAGGACGGCGTTATAATCCAAGGAGCGTTCCGAGGACGAGGTATCAAACATCTCAACGAATCTGGTGACGATGGCGGCCAAGACCGATCAAGGCAGAACGCTGCAAATGGAGAGTATTACCAGAGGATTTGGGCGGAAAAGTCCGGTACACGCAAATTCCAGACAATGCTGGTAAGTGATGATACTTCACTGAATCTGGTAAAAGCTGACCAAACCGAAGCAATCTCGGATGCAACTCCCAATGTGGAACTTTAGACAGCAAGTCTTGACTGCTGTTAATGACAACCAAGTGGTGATTGTCTGTGGTGAAACTGGATGGTATAGTACTGAACATACCTTACACAAGAAGATTTAACTGACCATTAACTAGTGGAAAGAGTACTCAAGTGCCAGCTTTCTTGCTAGAGCACCAGCTCTCACAAGGAAAGCCTTGCAAGGTTTACTGCACGGAACCTCGACGAATTTCTGCAATCTCTCTTGCTCGCCGCGTGAGCGAGGAGCTCGGTGAAAACAGAAACGATCTTGGAACCAACCGGTCTCTGGTCGGCTACTCTATTCGTCTGGAGGCCAATACCTCCAGGGAAACCAGATTGGTGTATGCGACCACTGGTATTGTAATGCGAATGCTCGAGGGGTCCAATGATCTCCAAGAAGTGACTCATCTAGTACTCGATGAAGTTCACGAGCGGTCCATTGACAGCGATTTCCTCTTGATTGTCTTGAAAAAGCTTCTCAAGAGGCGTCAAGACTTGAAGGTTGTCCTCATGTCCGCTACAGTTGACGCAGAACGTTTCTCGGCATATCTTGGTGGCGCACCTGTTCTCAATGTTCCGGGACGAACATTCCCCGTTCAAGTCCGATACCTCGAGGATGCTATCGACCTTACTGGATATACTCCGACAGACTCACAACCTGACAAGATGGTTGACCTGGACGATGACCTGGCTGAGAGCGAAGGCGAGAATCCCAAGAGCGATATCTCGAAGAGCCTAGCAGGATATTCATCCAGAACCCGATCAACGCTAGCTCAACTTGACGAATACCGGATCGATTTTGACTTGATTGTTCAATTGATAGCTCAGATTTCTATCGACGGCAACTTGCAAGCCTTCAGCAAAGCCATTTTAGTATTCTTACCAGGTATTGCTGAGATTCGCACATTGAACGATATGCTCCTTGGGGATCCCAGGTTCACCAAAGACTGGCTTGTATATCCCCTTCATTCTACCATCGCTACAGAGGACCAAGAGTCGGCATTCCTTGTTCCACCACCAGGTGTGCGTAAGATTGTCCTCGCTACCAATATCGCCGAGACGGGAATTACGATTCCCGATGTCACTTGTGTAATCGATACTGGCAAGCATCGCGAAATGCGGTTCGATGAGAGACGTCAACTATCACGGCTGATTGACACTTTCATTTCTCGAGCAAACGCAAAGCAACGACGGGGTCGAGCCGGTCGTGTACAAGAAGGCCTTTGTTTTCATATGTTCACCAAGTACCGTCACGATCAGTTAATGAGTGACCAGCAGACACCGGAGATGCTACGTCTTTCACTACAAGACTTGGCTATCCGAGTCAAGATCTGTAAAATCGGAGGCATTGAGGAGACTCTGGGAGATGCCCTCGATCCACCTTCAGCAAAGAACATACGCCGAGCCGTTGATGCCCTTGTGGATGTGCGCGCCTTGACTCAGACCGAAGAGCTGACACCGCTTGGACACCAGTTAGCCAGGCTACCTCTAGATGTGTTCTTGGGAAAACTGATTTTGTATGGAGTTATCTTCAAATGCTTGGATATGGCTATTACCGTGGCTGCTATCCTATCCTCCAAGTCGCCTTTTGCTGCACCGTTTGGACAACGTACACAAGCAGACAATGCCCGTATGGCTTTTAGACGTGGGGACTCTGATCTACTCACTATATATAACGCTTATTTGGCTTGGAGGCGAGTATGCCAGTCCGCTGGCGGTGGCGGAAAGGAGTTTCAATTCTGCCGCAAAAACTTTTTGAGCCAGCAGACTCTCACCAACATTGAAGATCTCAAGGGGCAATTACTTACCGCTCTAGCGGACTCTGGTTTCCTGTCTCTTACCGAGGAAGAAAGGCGAGCACTGTCTCGGGCTAGGTTCTCTGGTGGCCGGGGACGAAGACAGCAGCAGTTCTTTGATATACCTCGAAGAGTCAACGTCAACAGTGACAATGATGTCGTTTCTGCGTCAGTCATAGCGTGGAGTTTCTATCCCAAGATCCTTGTGAGAGATGCACCAGGATCCAAAGGCTTGAGAAATATTGGTACGAACCAATCCATTAGTCTTCATCCGTCGTCCGTCAACCGAGGTCGCCTTGATATTCGATGGCTGTCCTACTATCATATCATGCAGTCCAAAACGTGAGTTTTCCCAATCCGAAGACTTTGGATAACAAACTAATGTGCAATATAGGGTATACCACGCACACGAGGCCACTGCCGTGGAAGCCTTCGCCATTGCCCTGTTGTGTGGCGATGTACGATGTGACGTAAGGCCTCATGTATCACATCTGTTACGAACCTAGTGCTAACGACTATAGATGTACTCTGGTGTGATCGTCCTCGATGGAAATCGAGGCCGTTTTGCTGTCCCAGACTGGAAGACAATGCTTGTCATGAAAGTCCTCCGCACGCGTCTACGAGAACTCCTGACACGATCTTTCAAACAGCCAGGGAAGCTGCCTACTGCTCAACAGGAAAAGTGGCTCGATGTTTGGCAGAAGATCTTTACTCAAGACTTTGGCCAGGATCGATCTACTGCTGGGATGACAATCAAGGCATGAGCAAATGATACCTATCTCACTGTATCGTGTCATTTGTTTTGATGAGAATCAAAGGCATTTAGAGTAGCGCAGGTTGTCGAGAGGTCTATAGATGCGGCACATGAATGTTTTTAGGGACGAGAGCGCCTTGATGATGGCTGATATCTCTCAAAATGCACTTGGCATATATAAACGAGCAAAGGTATAAACTTCCCTAAAGCGAACAACATGGTGTATTAAACATTGCAATGACGATGGACTAGCTCTTGTTGGTTCTTAATAGGCACAATTATTCATTTAAAAACTGCACTTCGTACAGATCCCCCCCAATCTTTACCCCGTTCCCTACATATCTTAGCAACCCTTGGATATCATTGTGTTGTAGTTAAATTACATTATGCTCCAAGATGGGGCACAAAAAAAAACAGCATTGAACTCCTTGCTCACAGCTCAGACTCCTTCTTTTCGCTTCCGTTCTCTGCCTTCTCCTCGTTTTTGCCGCTGGCAAGGAACATGGCTTTGAAGTCAGAATTGCTCTTCTTAGCTGGTGCTTCAGAATCGCCATTTTGTTCAGGTTTCACACTACTGGGCTTGAAACCAAGACCGCGACGTGGGCCAGGTTTGCCTAGCACCGGCCGGCGGAGATTGGTTGTGGGAGGCATAAAACTGGACGAAGCACCGGCACCCTTGGGTTTTTGTTCCTTGTCCTTGTCCTTATCTTTACCCTTCTTGCCGTATACGATACGATCCTGGGCATGCTCTGCCTTGGCGTGTCGGAGCTCATCCACAGTACCGGTTCGCAGCTTGTGGCCTTCAAATTCCATACTATTGAGTTCAAGGCTCGCCTTGCCAGCAGTGGCGGCGTCAGCAAACTCAATCTTGGCGCCGCCATTGCCAGGTAGCACAATCAGCTTGACAATAGCGCCCAAGGGCTCAACAAGGGCTCGGATCCTCGCATCATTGACAGTGTCAGGAAGGCCCATGAGAGCAATTGTTCGAGCGGAAATGTCTGCTGCGGTTGGCTTGGCCTGAGTGTCGTTGGGTGCGTCCTGCATAGATTCGTCGCCCTCGGCGTCATGAGACGAAGGTGCTGGCGAGCTTCTGGCGTTTTCTGCAACGATGGTCTTGGCTACCGGCTTGATCTTTGACTCCTTTGAAAGTGCAACCTCCAGAATCTGACTCTTGAACTTGGTATTGTTCATCTCCGCCACAGCCTTCCCCGCCTCTTCTTTGGTCGAAAAGTCGATAAAGGCAAAGCCTCTGTTCTTCCCTGCCAAAGTTTGAGGAACATTGACCCTCGTGACATTGCCGTACTTCGAGAAGACCTCCTTCAAATCGGCCTCGCTTGTCGATCGGTCCAGATTGCTAATATGAATCTCTCGGCCTTCTGCAAGTGCACCTTCACGAGCCTTTTTGTGACCAGGGTCAGAATATTTAGCGAGAAGTTTATATCGTCCTTCAAGGAGTGTGCCCTCCTTCTTCACGGCCTTCGCCGATGCCTCCTGATCCCGGAATGAAATGTAGCAGAATCGTCGGTGGGTGTTGACCTTCAGACTTGGCCATCGTACGCTCAGAATCTCGCCGCAATCCTTGAAAAGATCGCGAATGTAGTTTTGGTCGGCAGTAGGTGGATAGTTTGCAACATACACAGTCAAATCATGGCCAGACTTGACGGTCAGCTGCGACTGGCCAAAATATTTGCCATCTCTCAGTAATGCGGACTGGGCCTCTTCGGGTGAGCTGAACTCGATTAACGCTGTCGAGGAGTCGGTCTTTTCCTCGCGCACCAGAGCGGTGATGTTGTTGATATGGCCATAATCCTTGAAGTATTGGCGGAGCTTGGTCTGGGAAACATCGCCAGGTAGATTGGAAACAATGATAGTTGCATTCTCCCTGTCTCTCTTCGGCGGTTGGGTTTGTTGCGTCGCGGGCGTTTGCTCGGGTTCTGCTCCATTAGAAACATTCTTTTGTCGCTTGTTGTTACTCTCTAGTTCATCGGTAGGATCCGTCTCGGCATCTCTTTTACGCTTGGATACCCCTGGCGATGTATCCTCCTGAGCCTGCTCCTGAACCTCAGGAGCAGGGTAGTAAGCAGCATAGGCCGCTGCCTTCTCCTGTTCCTCACGTTCTCGGCGCCTCTTCACATCTTTTCCAGTCTTGTGCACCCGGTCCGCGGCTTTCCTCAAAGGAAGTGGCATCTCATAGTCGTTGCAGTGCTGCATATAAACTTCCAAGACCTTCTCAGGCCAGTCGATCGTTCTGCGAGCAACAGCACGAGTGAGAACTGCAGTTGCCAAGGTAGGTATCCGGAGGCTGCCGCCCCCAGATGAAGGCGTGGGACTCCGATTATCCTGGCCACCGGTAGATGAAAAAATAAGCATTTCCCACATGTAATACCTGAGCCAAAAGTCGTGGTTGTCCGCGTGGATCTGTAGGGATGCCAGCTTGTTCCATTGAGCCCTGGCCTCATCCACTGCGCCCTTCTTCTCAGTCAGGTACTGAATGTAGATACGCTCAAGTCGAAACTTGGGGTCGCCTTGAAAGTCTTTGCCGTAAAGTCGCTGTCCTACCACCGATACATCCTCGACAGCCGCGCCGAGACCGACATCGGCAACATCAACAGCCTCATCCGAAGCAGTGGCATCCATGGCAGTGCGTTTCAGAAACCCACACCAAGCCACGTACATCTCAATCATTCCTTCCATGCCATCCTTGAGCAGTTGGTCCTCACTCGTTGCAGCATGTTTGATAGACTCGATCTCCCCAAACGGGAGTTTGGCCTCTTCTGCACACAGAATGTATCGGTTCCATAGTAGGCCGGACCAGGGGCAATGCTGAACAGCTCTACGAAGTACGTCAAGCAGATTGCTTGGGGCTTGAAGATCGGTATTAGACGATGAGAGAAAGACCACGTAGTCGTACCAAGTATTTTGGTCTGTAGCGAGAGCACTTGTGAGGGCGCGGGCATAGAGTCCGCGGCATAAATCGATTGCAATTTCGGGGTTGTCGTTACTGCGCTTGCTCTCGATCATTTCCCACTCTAGATACTTGCTGAATGTACTTTTTTGAGCTTCAATATCGCCGGCGTCCACCGCCCTCTTCAACTCGGACTCGTAGGGGTCGCGGGCGGCGATTAAGCGTTTTGTCTCCTGAGCGTTGGTAGTGACATCCTTCATATAATCCTCCCAAGCACTACGGTTGTACTCGGATAAAAAGGTCGAAAAGTTTTGAGAAGTCTCATCCCAGGTGAGGTGGGGAGTTAGCAGACGGTCACGGTACAGATGAGTGATGCGCTTAATGCCTTCAGGTGTCCTCGTCTTGGCAAGCAACTCCATCTCGAGCGACACCCAGCGGTCCCAAAGCAAATGACTATCGCCGAGACGGTATCGAATGGCCTCGTATCCTTGCTGCCACAAGTCTAGGGCAGCGCCAAACGAGAAGAGCTCGCAGCCGAGCATACGTTCTTCATCAGACCAGCCATGTCCTGTAGGGGCCTGGGTGGCTTCCCATAACGACCAAAAGTAGTTACAATATGCAAGCCAGATGCGCAGGCTGCCAGGCTCGGAGCCGACGGCGCGCTTGTAATGCTCAACAACATTGACTCGCTGCTCGAGGTCGGATGCGTTGCGGACGATCTCTTCGAGGTAGGCGAGCCAGTTGTCTTCGCCTATCGGGTTGGCCATGTTTGTCGCGCGCGCAGGATTGAGTCAGAGTGCATTACACGATGCCCCAAATAATATCGACACGGCCTCAATAGCAGTGCATTAAATGATAGGTGTGGAAAGGAGCGACAGCGGCTGAGCCAGAAGACAAAAGGGTGAAGATATCAAGAATCGGGGACGTGTCGAAGAAATCGCGGAGCCGCTTGGGCGTAAGGGAAAGAATAAAATAGATGATAAACAAAGGTGGGGCCTGAGGTGACGAAAGGAAGGTTTGAAGTCAAGCTGAAGTCAGTATCACCTCTAAAGGTAATGGTCAGCACGACCGAATCTCAGTGGAAATGGAAATGTAAATTTGAGGCTTGAGTTGAGGCCACGCAGGCAGAGAGATTGGGAGATTGGAGATTGATCAGCAAGTCGCCTGTGCGTGCAAGTCTGAAAGAGACAGTCCGCGCGTGGAGTGGAAAAAAAGTTGCTTCCAATGATTCGACACCTTCAGCTGGGGACTAGCACAGGGAAGCACTTTCCCAGAAGACGGGAAGCGAGGGTCGTTCTTATGATGTAATGCCGAGCAGCCACACCAAATAAGGCCGATGTCAAGGTACTTGCCAGACAACCCTTATTCGCTAGAGTTCCGTTAAAGAAATCTAACACTTATACCGCACATCTCTTATTGATGTGGTCTTTCTGGTGATAAGCGACCACTATAAAATCACTATCAACTTCAGAGGCTCTCATAACCTTTCTTACGCCCCCCAACTTGCATAACTTAGCCTGCTCCTCGGCCTCTGAATCTCCCCATCTTTAACCGTCTTCAAACAATTCCGGCTCCCCAGCAATCCATGCTGCTGTACCCGTGACATATGCACGAGGACCCGTTGGCTCTAGGCCGATCCATTTCCCAAAACACACAAGTCGGCAAAGGGTCTAGACCCCAATTCGACCCGGACTTGCCAGGCGAAAGTGCAACCAGGCGCCTTTCGGGCTCGCTGAGCCGTTATTCCCAGCGCACGGCCAAATCGGGGTCACGGTATGCCGGCCTACAAAAATCCCCGAGTCAATCGCCAGAGGACCATCAGAATTGGCACTTGATCGTTTTTCTTTGTGAGGAGATGGGAAACAATTGGCGGGACAGTATCTGGCAGACTAGATGTTGAAATTACTAACTATAAATATCGATATGGCTGTATATGTGCAAATGCAAAGTCGTAACTTAGTTCGTGCTATCAGAGAAGCTCACTTTTAAAGTCGGTCAGTCAGCCAGCTTCTGAAGCTGAAGGTTTCACAAGCCCCCATTCTAATGCAAAACACTGAGGCCTTCAGCATCTGCCGAGCACATATTGTCTCAGTGTCTTATGAATCTACAAGTCAGTAGTTCATATGGAATTTCATACCGCTGTCATCCATATCTGCACAGGATCAGCACACTGAAGTATTCTCTAATAGAACGATCAAAACTAAATATCTGAGCTTGTAGTTTAAAGTCGTTTTTGAGACCCAATGAGATTCTTAATAATCTCGTCGAAAATTGAGGATACCAATCTTCGTAGTCTAGGTACTTGTTGGTAACGTTAGCTGGGCTCGAATAGACAGCATTTTATCGATCGGATCCATGAAGCCGAATGTTTTAGCCGCATCTTTGTCGGCATTACAGTTAGCCAGTGACATTCGTAAATATTTGCTAGCGTTTGCAAAATCTCGAATTAGCTCGTGTTCGATATCTAGTGTCTGGAGTCAATAGGGGCACAACGCTGTACTGCATCTCCGGCAGCCATCTGGTAAATGAAAATAGAATGACGACAACTCCAAGCTGAATTTGAGATCATACGCAATTATTCAGCAACTTCGGGCATGCTCTCCGTCCCAAGGACTAGCACTCTACCTAATAATTAAGTTTCACCTTCTCCAGGTACGAGAAATATAGGGTCCATTCAAACTATTATTAGATCGGCGATACTGCGTACATAGCTTCAGATACATATCCATCCCCATCCTTCAGTTAATCACACACAAAGTTTCCACCTCGGACACATGTGAATAAGCCTCCCTCGATCAAGAGTGATCGCCCCCAGCCATGGCGGCTGAATGATGCTATTGGACAAGATGTTCGAAATTCAGCTGGAGAGTCTTTAACGCCTCTTGCCGATCACTAAAAAGTTAAAACCGTCTAACGGTAGCCCTTTTGCGGGAGACATGGGAAAGGGAGAGTCCAGCCAGGAATTGTTAGAACTGCATCCCTCTATGCTATCGTTTCACGCTAAGGTGGGCATTTCAGCATCCGGCCTGGGCACACATTCTGCATATTGATTTGGTCAGTGGAACACAGACTTACTGGTAAACAGAATACGTATTTCTTTTTGCCTAGTGGTCATTGCCTCGGGATTTATTTGGGAATTTTCTCTTAACGTCCATCCATACTACATAGTATTGCGAGGTCTATACCGTGCGTTAAAGAACTTATCTGCATCAGCAGTTAAGAGTCGGTGGCAGACAACAAATCGCTAGATCCTTGAGGCAGATCCGGAACACCCCATGCAGGCCATTGTTCCACATTTGAGAGATACGTGTATCGTGGTGGTTTCGCCGCAAGAAAGAAGCTATCCCTGGCCCCTGAGGGATGTAAACATGACACACAACATGCATCATCTTATGTTGGAGACGCAATCTATCTTGGGGCTTGACCGCTAGACTTGAATTGTCTCTTATTGATGGGGTTTTCGATTACATGTAATTGACTTGTCCAACAACCAAAGTTGAAGGGAGTGCGAGAGGGCAGCTTGAGATTTGACGCTTCACTGGGTGACTGGGCTGTCATCTAAAGCTTCTTCATAAACCGCTAATGTTACCCCGGCCTCGTGATGGAGGAAAACATACATAAGACCTATAACTATCAGATAGAGATAATCATAAAGGTTTAGCGCAATTTAGACTAGAGCTTTGCCTAAATACTTTTTGCACCTTAATTCAAGTCTCATGTTTTTCTGGACCCCCTAGCCCAGCCTGCTCTGGGGTCTAAACAGGATGATGGATCCACGATGCACTGCCTCACTCATTAAAACTCGTTGGCAGAGGCACTGAGAGAACCCTAACAGATTATAAAGTCAAACTGCCATGGGTCCTGTCGCTTTTGCTGGCGTGTACGTTCCACTTTGGGCTAGCTAGGAGCACATCCCAATAAAAGTCACAAAGCCTATGAGGTGGATTGCATGAAATACTAGCGCCCTGGTTGGGTGTTTTCGTTCCTGCAGCCCAGCTTTTGGCAATACAAGCTCTTGTTCTTGGTTGTTGTGTGTCGAAGCAGGGCATGGCCTCCGATCGATCTGTTCGTCTCACAAGCGTCAGAGAAAAACATCGTCATCACCAGCTAGGGCCTCGTATAGATGAGGTCCCTGTAAACTTAAAGCGCATTAAGTCTGAGTTAAATGCACCAGCCAAGTAGCAGATGCGACTCTGACGGGTCGTGGCAGAAAGGAGGGAGTGGAAAAAAAGATGTCATTGTCCCTGCACCGGCTATCAGTGCAAATCACGCGGTAAGTCGGAAGAAAAGATCTAGAAAAGACGATCTTGTTTGGTCTCTGCAGGTACACATCGACTTTGTCAGATGAAACAAGTGAGACCACCTCGGGAGATGGCATTGGGCGGTAAACCTCAGCTTGTGAGCTAGTACCTGGCGCCAGGGGCATCTCCAGTGAACCCCCGCCACTAGCAACGCTATCGCAGCCCTAATTGGCAGTTTTATCAGGTAGTCTTGAGCATTGATTGGCCCCCTTTTTGGGCTGAGCCGACAACAACGTTGATGGGCGGTGCTTGTCAGTTTCAAGACGTTGGATGGGGTTCTAGGGCCGCATAAGGCGTCTTTTGAGGGAGAAAGTGAGAGAGAGGAAACAGGTGGGATCCAATAGAGAGCATTAATTATCCCCTGAAATGGAGGGTTTTAATACCCATCAAACTGGGTCGCCCTTGTCCGGAATACCTCGCCTGAGCTAGGCACAGGACGGCACCTGCGACAGTCGACGATTCCCGTGCCCATCTTCACCAACGGCCGAGGGCTTGGTTGCTTGCTTGCATTCTCGTTCTTTTCTTGATCTCAGTGTAATTTACCAGGTCCCCCATTCTTTTCTGCCAGGCCTCGCTTTTTCCATTCCACTTCATTCCTCATTTCATCAAATCTAATCTCTTTCTCCTTCGCTCCCTCCTCCCTTGACGTAGCAACCCACTTTACTTTCCTCTATTCCATTCTTTCCGTTCTCAAACGTCAAACGGCTCGCTTCTCTTCTGTTTTCGTCCTTGAACTCTCACGACCGCTTCTTGCGTCGGGCTCTTTCACTCTCTCAAGTGTCCCACGCCGCACTCATTCTCATTCTCATTCTCACCGTTCAGTCATTCCTTGTGGTCGATTCCTTGCGTCAATTATTCTTTCCTTACTCTATCTTCTTGCGCCTTTTCTTAGACTCTCGACTTGTTACCGGACTTGGCCGACGATAAACAAGCAACTACAACCTCAACATCATCAGTCGTATTCTCCTCGGGGGCTTGCATCTGCTGCTGCTTCTGCTTCGAGTACTACGTTAGACCAAGCCACTGTTGCTACATTACACCGTCCGACTCTCGTCTTCCCATTCTACTTCGAGGCTCTTTTCCGACGGACCTGGACGATCATTCCTGGGATCCAGCTGCGGCATCTATATTTACTCTCGGCGACTTCAAACTGATATTGTCGCCATTACTTTGACTGCACTTGTCACCATTTTCTCTACGATATTACCAAGTAATGAGATTTTGTCTCATCACATAGTCCCCTCGATATGCGCTTTTCTCTTTCAACCGTAGTGGCGCTGGGCGCCCCACAAACACTCGGTGTCTACGCTCAAGACTGCATCGTAAGTGACTCTGGCTCGACTGCTGCACAACTCGATCCAAGCAGGTACTGATGGCCTATAGAACACATGTGTCGACCAAGTTAAGCCTAGTGTGCCTAACTGTCCGGACCCTAACGATGCGGCTTGCGTGTGTGTATCTACTGAATTTGCGAAAGGCGTCGCCGAGTGTGCCAGAGCGCCGGGGTGTGATGCTGCAGATGATACTATCACGGGCGCCTTGAGTGGAGGGTTTTGCGTCGGTATGTCCCTCGTTCTGGGTGCTGCTACATAACAAAGACTGACATCGCCAAGGTCAAACTGTGCCTCCCCTCCCATCCGCTGCCGCTACCTCAGATGCAGCGGCGACACCTGAGGCGACTGCTACTGAGACGACAAGCGCTCCCGACGCTCCTGAAACTACAAGTGCCCTTGATGCTGCAGAGACGACAAGCCCTCCTGCCCCTGACGCTGCAACAACATCTGCCTTGCTTCCAGAGACTCCAGAAGCACCCGAGGCTACTCCCATAGACTCAGCCGAAACAGCTGAGCCTACTGTAAGAGACTCACGTTTATATGAGACAAGAACATGCACACTAATATGCCATATAGGTCGCTGAAGAATCCGCTTCTGCCACCGATGCCGACAGCTCCTCCGCAACCTCGGAAGCTGCCGGTGCTGATGCTACGTCTGACCCATCTTCAGAGAAGGAAGGAGACGGTGATGATGATGAATCAAATGAGGACGATGACTCTTCTGAATCTGGCATGTCCAGTTCCGCGAAAGCCGGTGTTGGCGTTGGCGTTACCCTTGGCATTCTTGCACTTCTCGGTATCGCGGGTTTCTTCTTCTGGAAGAAACGTCGAAGCCAGCAAGATAACCTTCCCCGCGGAAACATGGCAGCAATGTCACCACCAATGTCTAGCGGAAGTCGCGGTTACCCTTCGCCTGATCAAGGGTCGATTGGCGAGAAGCACGGAGGATATGATCTTGAGATGATGTCCAACCGCTATGAGGACATGCTTCCTCGGGAGGAACCAAGACATATGGTGTGAGCTAGCTCCTGGGGGATATCGGCGTTCAAAATGGAGGGGTACCAAGCGAAATCAGTTCATGGCAAATGACAATTACATGCTCCAATCTGCCGCACAGCAAAGGCTAATGTTGGTTCAAGAGCCAACCCGTATTCGTCATACAACAGACGGCAGTTTCATCTGACCAGCCCGTAACTGCAGCCAACGTCTATTGCTAGAGATTTTGCTGATGATAAGATATGACAACTACCTCGAGTCAAGGTTCGATTAGAGCGGCCTTTGACAGTTTTTCAAAAGTCAAGATGTCACAGGTTTGCCTTTTTAGGAGCGAGAATCAAAAATAGCAATGTTGAGCCAAGTTTTGAGTTGGGCTATTTGAGCTTGCACGTCAGCTTTGATCAAGTGTACATCCTATTCTTTGTACATATCTTACAAGTTTCTATGAGAAATTACATGGCCACTGGCGACGCTTGTTTTCTTCGCCTTTTTTTTAAATCCTGAATGATACAAATGGCAGATGTTTTGGTTTACCAGGAATAGTATGGCCGTTGTCCATAGACTGGTCGGTTCGGCAAATGCACCCAGGGTCCCTTCTTGTTCTTCTTGGCCTCGCGCTCCTCATACTCTCGTATCCTTGATTTCTCTTCCTTCAACAGAACCGTTAGGCCTAAGTGAGTCAGTTAGCATTTACTGGAGGAAAACTCGGAAGAGCGTAAAACGTACTTGTGCTGGGGTGTCTGATGATACCCATGCGTCCTCGGCCCTTGTAGTCAATCCTCTTCCCTCGCCAAGGACCCCTTCCAACCCACGACTGAGCAATGTACATGCGCGTAGGATCCTGAATCTCGAGCCACTTGCCATCCACAGTCTGGATCTTGCGGGGTTTTGTAAAGATCTCCCCGTTGACCAGTCCCAGTCCCATACCGCGCTGTGCAACGGCCAAATCGCGGGCCTCTTCGAGGTAGTATCCCACCTCAGCCGCCATCTTCTTTTTAGACCACTTCATCTGCGTGATAGCCTCGTCGACGTTCTTGCCGGCAATCTGACGGGCCAGCATTACAAGCTTCTTGACGCTGGTGGGCAGGAACTCGCTCTTGTGCAGCAGCTGTCGCTCCGTCATCTGGATCCGCTCTTCCCTGGTCAATCGGCCGTTGCGACGCACCATCTGAATGACCTTCTTTCGCTGCCAACGGACTCGACTTCGAGGATCGGGATCCACCACCATGGCCATGGTTTCCCTTGTCTTGAGCTCAGGCTCACCAGCGCCGGGTGTCACTTCGCTGGCTTGGCTTGAAGGAGCCTCGATTTCGTCTTGGAAGATGTTGTCCTCGACACCGCTGTACATGCTCTTTTCGAGGAACTGCTCGCGGTTCTTAGGGTCGTCGAGTTGCGCTGTTACAGGGTCCTGGGACGCAGCGGATCCAGAGTCCTTGTTTCGGGGCTTACCCCATCCCTTGAAGATATTGGCAGCCCATTTGTGTCGTCGCTGTACTGAGGGTCCGACGGTGGCGGAGAAGACGGGAATGGGTGAGCTGGGTACAGGATTCGCGGTCCTTGCTATAGAGAGAGGCTCTCGGTTAGCCTTGACGCCAATTGAGTTGCAGAAAAGGCCAGATGGACACGGTCGTACCTGATACTGCCAGCCTCCGGGCTGCTAGTCGGAGACTCATGGTCGCAGAAGTTTATTGGGTTCTGCAAACCAACCAGTCTCTCACGGGGTATGTCTTTCAACTGAGCACTGTTCTCATGGGCGAGATTCTTTTCCGCCGATGGTCCCATTAGCCGGGGTTAATCCGCACCACTTTGCTGAGCTACACCTGTCCGCACGTGACTCAATCGCTCTAGCGCGAATTAACATCAGCCCATCTTCGGAATCAACTTGGAACTGCTCGACCACATCGAAACCCCCCAGCAACTCTTCCGCACCCTCTCGAAAGCCGACCGAACAGCTTCGCAAAAACAAACCAGTCACAATGGCCGTCGCACCCATCACCGGTGTATGTTTTCTCCGACTCAATGGCTCGACCTTCGGGCCAGAGGAACCAGGATCCGCCTAGAGCTTTTCGTGGACTGACAATTGTGCTAGATGCTCCGACGAAACCTCGTCCTGGACCTCAGCATCGCACTCGGTACGTCGATTTCTCCCACGAACTGGATCAATGGGCAATTCGTTTCTTTCAAGAAGAGGTTACTTGGTGGAGGCTGACAATTCGCGTCATGTGGTTGGTTGGAGAGCATTGGACTGACAAGCAACTTTATAGGCTCCGGCTTCGTCATGGCCAACCTCTTCTGGTAAGAAAATTCACCAAGGAACCGATACGATATCGAGATTAGAGAAACTCACCACTCCGAAACAGGTACGGCTTCCACGTGCCCCGAACCAACGCCCGCGACAACTACTACATCAAGCTTGAGGAGCAGCGGGCCGCCCAAAAGAACGATCAGTAAAAGAGAGAAGAAGGTCGATTCGAGACTGTGTCAATTACAGCAGGGGCATTGAAAGATGGGGGTGCACATAGATGTGTCGAGGCGGCTAGCCAATGTTTCGTTTGTTGTGTAGCTGGGTAGAAAGACGAATACCACCAAGGCTTTACTTCAAGCGAGACGGTCTTCGGGCACTTTACTTGTAGACGAGGGTAACCGAGTTGTAATGTGCTTTGATCATTATTTGTCGGTCATTGAGAGGGATGCGTGATATGTACGGGTTTAATCGTATCATGCCCTTGATGCTGTCAATGCAAGTCGGGTTGTCAGATTTGTGTTTCACTCTACCAGCCAGTATAAAAATGCTTCATCTCTAGAACTGAAAGAATAATCAATTATCGATGCCCAGCTCGTGATTTTCAACCGATAATCCGGAGCTATGTAATATCGACTAAAGAACTCCTCGGCCCATATCGGCAATGCCGTCATCATGCAAGCTGTTGCAGATGACTCAACGCTCAGATTCAAATCCACAACGACTACAGCTGAGATCTGTATATGTAGCTGGCCGTGGTGGTATTTAAGCACGAAATTGAACAAGTAATGTGCTTGGTTATCAATTGCTGTAAATGACGACGGCAACTGTAGCAAGCTCCAATAGGCTGGCTGGTGAAAGCTCTCTTTGCCTGGTAGAAACATTCCATATTATCAAGTCACGGCACCAGGGCCATTCCCAAAGTTTCAACAGCCAAAATGAAAATTCGGATTGTCTACCGTGCTGTGTCAGGCGAATGCCAACTCGATGACCAGTGATAGTGTTGAGGCGCCTTGTCTTTTCCATCATCACTTTTCTGTCCCGCTGTGGGATAATCTTTTTTCTCCCACGCCGTCGTCTCAACCATAAACGGACCCTTTTTATCTTTGCATCTAAACCACGGGCAAACCAACAAAGTCAGAACATTTCATCATTCGGTGCATTTTCTCCAGCTCAAAAGGCACAGCAAGGAAGAACACAAAGAGAGGAAACTCACTTTCGAAACAACCGCTCAACGGCAAAGCATTGCACTGGACTATCCCACTTGACGGGCTCTTTGATCTCGCACTTGTACTGCAGCATCTCTAAGAGCTCGCATCCAGCGAGATTGACGTTTTTCTCGCCTTGATCAAGCTTGCGCTTCCGGCCGCTGAGGTTGGTCTGCACTCGCTCAGGGAGCTCTGAGGCGTGAAAGACTTGGCACGGATAGCCCATTGTCAAGGACGGCACCCGACGATCTGCATATAAACGACAGGCGCCTTTTTCTAGCGGAACTGTTTTAGACAAAACTGCGATGGAAGCGGTAACTGGGAGTCGATTGTTGGGCGAGGTTGAGGAGATGAGTCTTGAAGAGGTGAGTTGAACTTGTCATGTTTCTGCGGGCCTGAGCTTTTTGCCTTTTTGAGCTGTCAACGTTCTACATTGCAAGATATTGTCGACGACCTCGACAATTATCATGACAAAGGTTGCTCGTCTATATATATGATCGTGCTGAGTATATTTATATTTTTGAAGTTGCTTTAATTCAAGCCTCTTCAAGATCTCAAACATGGTTCTGGGCAAGCTAGAGCTTACCCTTGACCCTAGTTGGAGACAATGTTCAGTTTGACATCGGCCATATCAGGAATTTTCACTCATTCTCAATACATACAACGCTCAATTTGACTTATTCGCCATACTAAGTCTTAATAACAGATGCTTCGTAGCTTGCGCTCGTCCCTCACCTCAGATCTCAACGCCCTAGGAAACCGGACTCAGACTCAACATCAACCTCACATCCAGCCAACAAAACTCACACATATATCACCACTAGACGAAATTGCTGCAACTCACTTTCATACCACAAAAACTGCTGGTATCAGCTTATCAGGCCGTCACCTTCCGCTTCTTTACAAGCTCATATCAACACTCATCAGCCCTCCCCATCTCTACGCCGTCATCATCCTCGACGTCGAAGGCCGCTTCGACGCCACCCGTCTAACATGCTCACCATCCCACACACGACACGCCTACGTCCAAAGACCAGCACTAAGCAGCCCAGAGCATCTCCGAGCACTTGTAGCCGAGGCGGAAGATATCCTTCTATACGGCGATGTCGCACGTGCAAGCGCAGCGCGCGAGTGGTGGGGGACCATAATCATCGACGGGTTTGGAGCTGGTGATATTTCGGCAGGCTGGAAGGGATGGCTGCGTGTTGATCGTGAGAATGTGCGTGGCTTTGCGCAGGGAATCAGCGCGGAAGAGGCGATGGATCAGAGAGGACAGAGACAGGATGTTGTGGATGCAGCTGGTTGGGCTGTTAGCTCGCAGTGGGGAGGGTTTACGTTCAAGGAGGAAGAAGAGGACAAGGCAGAGCAAGAAGAAGATGAGGATAACCGAGAATGAATTTGCGAAGGCTCGGGTTTCCGAATATGGCTTGCACGGGATGGGCATTCTCCAGACTGACGTCGGAGTCTAATGAGTTTATGCTAGGCCACGCAAGCCCCAAAGTTGTCAGAGGAATCGTCGATGAAGTTACAGACCCATTCATGTGGAGGGAGACTGGGGGACGCAGAGGAGAATTATATCATGCACTCACTTTAGCATGAGCCCCATTGTCCTCATCATCCTCGGCTTTTACACTCTCACCCGCAACTCCGGGCATATGATGTTACTCCCCACGGGAACTCCCTGGGGATGATGTTAGAAACACCGGGTCTGTCACATCATGACAATCGAAAGTGACGCCAACTGAATAACTTTTGTCAGGGATGAGTCCAGGTGCTATAATATGGGTATAAGTGGGCTTTTCATGAGAGTGAGATCGTGACACAAGTTGGTGGAGTTGAAATAATGGAGAATTGAAACATGGATCTCGATATCACGATCAGATGGACCGAGAATGAAATTGAGCTACGTGCTTGTGCACACCATGGAGTTGTGGTGACAATATGCCCCAAGTGTCCTCTCATGATATCGGCATTATGCTAAGCAGAGTCACACATCAACTTAACTGATATAGATAATATAGCTAAGATTTCATACTACTAACTAAGTTGATGTTGAGATTTGACTTTTTAGAATTGAAGCATAAGTAATCACAAAAAAAATATTAGGAACCAATAATTATTGTAATAAGGCTTGATTTTTCTATCTTCTTGCTATTCTATGTGATTGATGTGATGCTCATCAGGGTATAGTAGGGGTGGTGCATCATGGGAGGGAGGTAAGAAGCTAGCTGAGAAAAGATGAAAAGCCTCAAAATCTAGAACCCATCATTCTAACCAGATGATCTATGCTCTATCGAGTCTTCAAGACTTGTATGTGTGTTGTGCTGTTGGTCATGGCACCTGCAAAGAGCCGTGATAGCAGGTGCTTAAAAAGACAGATCGTATCGCGTGGCTGTGCTGTGACATAGGAAAAGAAGAAAGAAAACCGAACGCCAAGTACCCAAGAGAAGTGGTTATCCCAAACTGTAAGTATGAAGAGAAGGAAGAAGTTGTCCAGCTTAGATGGTAATGCCGTCCATGTCGACGGCGATCTCGGTGATACCGGACTCGGGGACAAGGGCAGGCTTAGTGATATGACCCTTGGCAGCCTTCTTGTCCATCTCACGCTTGATGCCATGGTTCACGGCATCGAGGACGTTCTCGACAGTGACGCGAGGCTTGTAGGCAGGCTCAGTACCTTCTTGGTACACACCAGTCTTGACAAGGATGCTGTACCAGTCGTTGTCGGCAGTCTTGTTGACGGCGTTGGTGCCCTGGATGTCACTCTCAGGAGTGTCACCGACAAAGTAGACTGTCTCAGGGGGGGCAACAAGACCGTGTTCAGTCTGGCGCCACTGGCCCATCAGACGAGAAGCAAACTCAAAGGTAGAAACCTGAGGCTTGCCAAAGGCGTGGGTGTGCAGAACACCCTGGCCACCAGTGAGGTCCTTGAAGGTGACCTCGAACATTCGGCGGAGAGCACCCATACCGAGACGAACGTGCTCGTGGGCAGCAGACCAGACAACATCGTTGTGAGAGAAGTAGAAGGGAGGACCCTCATCGTTGGTCTCGCTGCGGGTACCGAGACGGCCACCCTTGGACATGGCAACGTCGAGCATGATCTGGATGTCACCAGCCCAGTCGCGAGAATCGGCAAAGACAAAGACGGCGTCGATAACGACGTCGGTAAAGTCTCGCTCACGGGAGTTGGCGTGCTCCTCGGGAGTGAGCTTGCGGAAGGGAGTAGTAGCAGAGTTGTGCTTGATGATGTCGCCAGGGGTCACGACATCCTTGAAGCCGTAGCCCTCGGCAACATGGCGGCACTTCTCGCCCTCGCCACCGACAACAAGGACGGTACGGTACTTCTCAGCCATCTCCCGCATGGGAGTGTGACCGCAGATGAACTGGCCGGGCTTGATGTCGCACTGGAGCTGACCAGAGAGGTCGCCGCATCGCTCCTCTTCAGTCTTACCACCACCGTTGGTGAGGAAGATGTGAGGCCTATCAAGAGGCGTGTTAGTATATGTCTCAACACCTAGATAAAAGTCACGATGCCCTTTATAAAGTGGACCTCCCCAGTATAAATCCGGGGATGTGGATCGTGGCTACATCGTGTGGGTGGAAGCGACTTACACTTGAATGCCATATTCGTTCTCGCCATTCAAGACCTTCATGGCTTGGAGAGCTTCGGGAATGGCTCGTCCACCTCGAACAAGGACGCCATCGATGTCAAAGGCAAAGACGAAAGAGTCGGCTACGGGCTGGGAGACGGGAGGAGAGATGGGAGACACAGGAGATCCGAGACTGGCGATGCTGTCGCTGGAGCTGGAGGTTCCAAGCTCAGGAGAGCTAGGGACAGAGTCGGGAGTGGTGACCTCGCGATGGGCGGGAAGGGTGTCCTTGAAGAACTCGGTCTGTTGTGAAGACATGTTGGAAGTTGTGATGATGGTGGTGTTGGAAGGAATTTGGTCCTGTTCAGGCGCACGCGTTACAATAAGACGCGGGATGTTTGTGACTCTAGTGAGTGTGTCTTGTCAAAAGATATCAAAGATGATTGAGAACAAATGGCTCGGATTGTTCAGCTATTTGTGTCTTGTTGATGGATGTGGATGTGGAATCTGGGGAATGATGGAGAAGGATGATTTCTACCGTCAAGAACGGTGGGAGAAATCTGGGGCTTTATAGATTTGAATGTCAAGCGGAGGACAACTGGAAGGTACGTAAGATTCCTCAGGAAACAAGCATCAAGCAAGGCGTCACCTTGTCTGTAGTCTCTGGATCGATATCGAATCGAACGAATATCGGTAGACGCCCGTCGATACGTACAGTCTCTCGGGGTCCCAATAACCGAGTCAGTCTCTTAACCGTGGCAAGCCATGGATTATTCTGCCCCTTACCCACAATTACGGTTCCACAGTAACTATTCTAGTGAGGCATTGTTTTGTTTTCGTAAAGTAAAACTCTAAGGGAGCCAAGGGATGAGTTGACAGAAGTGGTGATGACGGTGTTGCTCTTTGGTCTGGGCGATGGAGATACCTGTCACCACGGTTTGAGTGGGTATCGAGTACTCGTCATTCCATGCTATGATGCTACCAGACCCATTGTATTAGCTACACTAGTTTTCGACAACCTGCTGTCTCGCCCGTCCCCGCGGCTCGGGTGGGTCATTATCTCTACTCTGTGCCTGGGTTTGTTAGACGCCGTCGCCGAACTAATTCGACCCCATTCTCAACTTCACCTCGCATACAGTGAGTGACACTGAGCGTCATGGCCCGGAGATGCGTAAGAAAACATGCCCTGCCAATTTTCGTCAGCCAACAGGTTGTAAATAACGCAACTGGAGCAGATGTGATGGAACGCTCTCTCTCTTTGGGCATCGCTGTAAATCGGCGATACACAGCATTGAAACACGAACATTATTGATTGATCATGACCCAAGTTTTGCGAATTTTGTCAGAACAAGGACCGTAATTGAGATCGCCAGTGATGCTCATTCTCAAATCTATCTTCCTTGAATCGTAGCTGATACCGTATCACCATCCTCTACTGTAACGGCAAAGATGTACTGTGCAGAAACCTTTCATGGTGTGGACCCTGAGGCTCGTTGCCATGGTACGTACCGCCAATCAGGGTCTCTGTATCGGCCATTTACAAAGCAGTCGGTTCAGCATTCAGGGACCTCACACGCTGGAAACTGGCAGACGGCTTCGTTACACGGTGGCCTTTCAGGGGCTAGGTTCCATACCTTACCGAACTGTAGGTCTGGGCGTGAGAACCAATGCAAGGCCGACGACATGAAGCGCGCGATCCGTCAAAGAAACCGGATTCAAAGGCTGTAACAGTTAGGCAGTATCCACCATCAAGCACCTATTCATGACGCCAATACGGTCACCGTCAGAAGGAAGAGGCATTGTTGACGGTGGGAAAATGCATGCAACCGAGTCGGTTCTTCAACTCTGGTGCAAATCTTGTACCCTTTTGGTACAAATTTTCTCTCGTTTTTTTCGCGCGCACAGCAACGGCTTCGGTCCGTTCGCTAGAGTGACGTCAACTTTGCTCCGCTCAGGGTCCGCTCATGCCCCGCCAGTCCGGTCCGAAGCCCTATCAGCCACGCCGTGTAGCCCCACCGGCGTTCCGTTATCCACCTAGGTACATTCGGCCGGCACTATCAGCAAAGGATTATTATTCATGTTAGCCCGTCTCACTGTGGGAAACCAGTTTATGGAGGGACCGATTTTTACAAATGTTACATTATAGAGCAATCGGCAGTTTCGATGTGATCATGGACAAAATTGAAAAGAAAAAAAAAACCCTGTCATGGATAGTAAGAATTGATGATGCCTTGATAGTGTAACGGCAAAGAAGAAAAAAAGGCAACGCAGTCTGCCATTCTTGTGTAACAGTAACAAAATATTCAATGCAAATCTTTGTCCCTGAAAAGCATGTGAAACGCGGTCAAGAGATAGCCGTTATCGTCCCTATCAGGACTCAGGACCAACAGATCTGCATACAGTAGGGCAGCACAGGGTCCTTCTGCCCTGGAAGGGTTCGTTTGACGGGCTTGGACGGTTATGTATTGGACAATGCTGCAAGTTCCTGTAACGGGCTGCCACTTCAGTCCAACCGAGCTTGGCTTGGCTTCTTGGCTCGACTCAGCTCAGCGTTTGCTGTCATCTTTGATACGGTGACCGTCATCGTCATTATCACCGTTTTTCGTCTTACAAGAACTATGTATCACTAAACTCAGCCAGCATGCATACATACATTCGCTACCTATCTTGTTATCTTCTTGTTTACAAACGGCATGAATGAACAGTCCTTTCGTTGGACAACCTCCTCCTTCTTGGCGACCTCTCTTGACGACCGTCAGAAATCTCCCCTGCCAGGATCATGGATAACGGTACTTGGCATCAGCCCGCTCGAGATGACTCGATCCAACGTTCGCGCGATTAACACGCTCTTCCTTGTATCATCCCTGTGTTTCATGGAGCACAACATCGGGTGAAAGCTAACAATGAGGGGGAAACATAGCTAGTGGAGAAGACAATTTATGCGATTGCTACAAGTAACATTACATACGGTACCTTCGGCTTTACGGTAGAGGAAAACGGGATATGGTGTTTTTTGGTGGTTATCTTTGTCACTCAATGAGACAAGGCCGTGATGTCACTGTTTTCTCTGCAACGAAATTCTAGAAACAGGACTCAGGACACAAAGTTCAGCTTTGCAGAAATAGCGGTATGTAGTTATCTGTCGCCGCTATCTAAATCCAACAGTTTGGTATGTACCAACTACCAACAAGTATAGAAGAGGTGTTGGCTTGGCCAAAGTACTTTATACGGCCTCGGTCGACTCCCGTCCAACATCCCAGCCACCTCCTGCTAATCAATTCCTATTTGCGTTCAATCTCCCGCTTATCTCCTTCAGCTACTTCTGAACCAGACGGAATATTTCTCGTGTTTCCTTGATCTGTGATGGAGGGTGAAGACAATAATAACAATGAATGAATGGGAAGCAAATGAGGTGTGACGGGAACAAATCTGGTGCATAAGATCTACAGCAGTACCCTTCACAGGCTGAAAAAGCCGCGTTGTGCGGTTTGCTAACTGGTCCTTTCAATCTGGATAGACGTGCCTCCTGTCACTCACGTTTTCTTCCCACCTCCTAACGACGTGCCGGAGTAACTAGTTTGTTGCCGTATTGGGTATTGATCCACGTTCTGTGTGTGCCCTTTCACATGGAACAAAAACAGAAACCGCCGGCCGGCGCCGTTCAAGCCCGACCCCGCGAGCCGGACCCGTCAGGCCAATAGCGCCGTCCGGGTCTCCGGGTCCCCCGTAACACAAATGGCCGTGCAGTTCCGATATCCAATCCTTTCATGACAAAACCTCACCGAGACTCCACGAGTCAATAACTTCCACGACTCAAGATGAAACCTCCCCGCATGGCTAATTCACTCATCTCCACACTGGTTATTGGAATTTGATACCTCAAATCCATCATTTGTGTTTTCTCCAGGTTTGGCCTCGATAGCTGCTCCGCCTCCGCATATCCACTTCTCCATGTCCCCATTTCTCTCCACGAGCTTGATCTTCTCTCCTTCACTGAAGGTTGACAAACAGACCGCCGTCGACGAGCAGCTGGGCGCCTGTCACGTACCCGCTCAGCTCTGGACACGCTAGGAAGACGGCCGGGCCAGCCATGTCAGAGGGAGAGCCTGTCCGTCCGAGAGGGATACGGCCTTCCATGTATGCCCGCTTTGACTCGTCTGCCAGGTCGGCGTCGTTGAGCTGTGTGCGGATCGTGCCAGGGAGAAGGGCATTGCAACGGATGCCGTGCTCTCCCAGAGCGCACGCTGTGCTCTGCATCAAGCTCAGGACACCCGCCTTGGTTGGTGTGTAATGTGTCTGTTTTCCACCACCGACAAGCGCTGAGATAGACGAGACACCAATGATGCTTCCTCCCTTAGGTTCCTGGTTGAGTGCCATCTGCCTTGCAGCAGCCTGGGTCACGTAAAAGGCGCCATCCAGGTTTGTGCGTACTGTTGAGTAGAGGAGATCCGGCTCTAGCGTCAGGAAATCGGCAAATGTGCAGATACCGGCGTTGGATACGCAGACGTCGAGTCGCTTCTTGGGAGAGTGCTCAACGGCCCTCTTGACGAGTTCTGTTGCTGTCTCTGGGTTGCGGACATCGCCTGCTTGGTGTTCGAGGTGGCCAGCAGTGGAGGATGCTTTGCGGATGGCCTCAGCCTCAGCGAAGAGTGAGTCGAGATGATGCTTGTCCTTTTCGAGGCCTAGGTGGTTGACAACAACGTTGGCACCTTGTCGTAGGAACTCGAGGCAAATGGCACGGCCAATGCCGGTTGTGCCGCCTGTGATGATGGCGCTCTTATTGGCGAGAAGACCCGCTGGCATCAACATGATGAATTGTAGATGAGTTATGTGCTGTGAATGCTTGCTTCACTTGTTTTTGTAATATTGAGCGAGGCCTGTATCTGTTCGATCCGTCGCTCTTGTCGGTCGATTGGCAGTATATCGGTCGTAGTGGTTGAAGAGGCTTGTGAATGTTTAATGGAGCTATATGTTGAGGCTTTTCTTGAGCGCTTGCTTTGTACAATTAATTGAAGATGAAGAAGAGTTGAAGAATTCCAAGACACCCGACTCGTTTCAATTATCCTTTTCCCCTCACTCGCGGGGAACGGCTCTTAATAGCACCGAAGCCTCCCACGCATCCATCGTGACCCGCGCAATGGTGGGACAAAGTGACAGAAAGAAGAGACGCGATTCTGCTTCCGGGAAAGCATTCACGCCGAGTTACCGAATCTGCGTTGTAGTTTTGATTTTTCTAGAAGAGAGCTTCGGGACACCAGCCAGCGAGGGGTCATGCGGCGAACCAGATTTACCCCAGCGAATGAATCTTGTTGCTCTCTCGGGGTGTTTTATCGCGAGATGCCGGCGGGGCAATTCGGGCATCCATTGAAAGTGGGAGATAATGTTTTGGTTCGAAACTTTTTACGCAGAGATAGAATTGAAAATCACTGCAGACTCACCTTAAGCTTGCGAATGAATCAAGCAGCAATTGAGTAGGTAATAAAGATTGTGAGATCCTTATGAGCATGCTCATCATGACTTCTTGCATCCATAAACCTCAAGAGTCCCCTGTTACACCACGTTCCACAAAAACCCCAAAGCCTGGACTGTTACTAGGGTCCATATGGGGTAAAAGCATCGTGACTCGTGAGGGTGGCCACGATGAATGTGGGCTCTCTGAACGGCCACCGTCTTGAGTGGCGTTGAACGGTCACCGTTTACATCTCACGATGCTTACTTTTCAGCGTCTCGCCTATCAGACCTGGTACAGCAAGCAGGGTGTGCACACACCTCTACAAGTGGACCGCATCTATTGAGATCGTGTGTTTCTTTTCTAGATTCGCGGATCTGCGCTTTCCATAGACTGCGATCCAATCCCAGGGTGTAGAGTATAATTAGACGACGTGATGAATGGGGGTCATAAAATGGCGCCCGCTAACAATCTCCTCATGAAAACGTTGTCATGATGGCCAACAAATGGCACTCTTTTGTACTAATCAGTATGATTCACTTCCTAGTCAATTAGTAATTTTAGAAAATTTACTTTATTTCTCAAAGAATGCCCAAAATCATGCTGCAATGCAGGACCCTGAAACCACACGGGTGTTGTCTATCTTAGGACAAGTAACACCACATTCTACCGATGAACAATTTGCAAGCTTCCCTCTACTAGATCCCCATCATGCGATCACAGGCGACATAAAGCGACCGCAAACCTAGCACCGAGGTACTGGAAACAATAATACCGGCCTGCCAAAAGCATCTTCTTTTCAAACAATCACCTTTTATGTTGAGGTTGTGAGGTTCTCCACCTTGGCTGCAAGTGAGTCGACAACTCCGTTGGGCTTGTCGCTAGACTTGTTTTCGCTCTCGCTGGTAGGCGCAGCAGGAGCTGATGTGGGCATCTTGAACAGATAGTCACTGGGGATGAGCTTGGATCGAGCAGCAGGGTTGATGGTCAGACCGAAGCCAGGCTTGTCCAGGTCGGCGGTGGTGAGGTAACCCTTGGTAGGAATGGGCTCGTCGGTGAAGAGATCTCCGAATACAGGCAGCACGCTCTTGCCATCAGGAGAGTTGGCAAGGTACTCCTGGAAAGGAGTGTTGGGCTGAGAGATCTGGAAGTGGTAGCTGTAAGGGCCACTGGCGTGAGGAACAACGGGAACGTCGTAGGCAGCGGCCAGAGCGGCAACCTTAAGGAGCTCAGTCAAACCACCGAGCCACATAACGTCAGGCTGAATGATGTCGAGGTTTCGGCCCTCGACGAGCTTGCGGAAGCCATATCGAGAGTACTCGTGCTCACCAGTGGTGAACTTGACTTGGGGGTGGGCTCGCTTGATGAGCGCAAAGCCATCTGTGTCATCGGGCGACAGGCACTCCTCCCACCAGTTGATGTTAAGATCCAGACAGGCCTTGACCAGCTCGATCGTGTAAGTGACGTTGAGACTCATGTAGCAATCGACCATAATGGGGAAATCGGGACCAACAGCCTCGCGGTGCTTTCGCAGGAACTCGACGTTCTTGCGCAGACCCTCGTGACCATCGTCAGGGCAGAAGGGAAGAGGGACCTTGGCTCCCCAGAAACCCATAGCCTTAGCTGCTGTGGGCTCGGGGCCGGTGCAGTAAAAGTCGAGGCGCTCCCTGGTAGCACCACCGATAAGACGGTAGACGGGCTCGTTGCGGATCTTGCCAATAAGATCCCAGAGGGCGAGATCGATAACGGAGATGATGGCGATGGGAAGACCCTTGCGGCCATAGTACATGGAGGCTCGGTACATCTGCTCAAAGAGTAGGTTGGTGTTACGGGGGTCGGCACCGATCAGGAAGCGCTCGAAGTGCTCATGGACGAGCCAGCAGGCGGGAGGGCCTAGAAACATTCTGTTAGCAACTATTTCCACACTGGCCTTCAAAATGCATATTGTCCTGTAGGTGCATCATCCAGCTGTTCCTTGACCAGTGAGACTCACCTCCAAAGCCAGTTGCGAAACCAACGGTTCCATCTGTAGCCTCAATCTCAACCAGGAATGAGCCCAGGACGTTGATACCCCAGCTGGTTCGTGACTTCTTGAACTGATCCCATTTTGAGCACGGTGTTGAGATGTCGCTGTCGATGAGCCTATAAGTGGTGTGTAAGCAATGCCGCCGAAATCGCATGAGATAAGAGACCGTACCAGTGACCACCCTTGACATTGTGATAATCACCACCTGTTTGCGTGACTCGGTTAGCATGTCTTCTCCAATTCAACGAGAGTCTACCCCTCGTTTCTCAATTGACAGCAGGGCAACGCATCGTACCTGAACCAACACCGCCAATGATGAATGACCTTATGGCCTTGATCTTGGGGAAATCCTTCACAGACGCCATTTTTGCAAATGTAGACAATCAATTGGTTTGTAAAAGCTCACAAAAAGTGACTGGACTGGAGCGCGACAAGTTGGAGAAGGAAAGAGAGGTGGTGATGGATGAATTGGAGGAAACAGGGTTACTATAAGCTGGGGCTCAGCCTCTTTACAAAGAAAACGCCAGTGGTACCTCGAGGTGGATTAAACATAAATCCAGCCGACCCCGTATCATGGACTGTAACAGCTAGCTACCCAGTGAGGCTCATGATTGACTGGCCAGCTCAGTCATTGTTCTCGTGATAGCGCTCCAGCGGGCAGAGACCGGCAAAGCATGTTCCGTGGGGGTTATGCCATGAGGCGGATATCGGGCAAAGATGCACCGAAGTTGGTGTTGAAACGATGGAGCCGTCTCCAATTACAATACCATCTCCACATTTTCTCGGTCATCGTCGGGGTTCCAGCTGAGTTTGGTTGGACTTTAAAGACAGCTTGAAGTTTGACAAGACATGATCAGAGCATTTTTTTAGCGGCGGCTCATGGGTTCCAATTTTTTCATGCCACTGTACTTTTTTCGTCTTCTCTTTTTTTTCGTTTTGGATGCACCAGATTTGGGGGACATCGAGTACGTTCCGTTGGTGCCTACATAATTTTCAAGCAGTTGAGGTTCCGTTTGTACCTTGTGGGGGCTTCATTTGTGGCCGATTCTGTTGAACTGCTGCTGTGCATTTGTTTCTGCAACCCGTTGTCGAAGCCGAAATTGTTTACTACGGCCCGGCTTCTAATTGCGGGGTGACCGGGGAGGGAAAGTCTGGAGATAGTGACAGTCCCAGGTCGATCCGATCAGCACGGCATGTTTTACATGTCTGTATTATACATATATGGTGAGAACAGCGATGCAACCATCCCTGTCTCCAACTTACGACTTTTTGTCAATTCTGCCAGAAACATCACACTTGCAATACCTCACTTATTAACCAAGAAACAGTGACCGCTTCCTCTTAGGCTGAACACGTCCAATATGGAAAACGTGCTACTCCCGGTCCGGGGCAACAAACTTGGCGATGCGAATGGCCCCAGTTAATTACCATTTCCACAAATGAAATTATACCGCTTCTTCATTTCCCCGCCTCAGTGCCTCGTGAGGAAAGAGCTTGTTGGTAGGCTTGTGAGGACAAGCGAAGAAACTTTGGGCAGTTACGGTACACGCGCCGCGGCGTGAGTATGGACCTAGTTAGCTCCTTCTCTCCGCGTCGCTGGATGAAAGCTTTGGCCTTCGTGGAAAATGCTGCCTACCTGACATTAGCTTTCATGTGCAAGCCAAGCCTCTCCCCCTTTATCGCTTTTCTTTCCAGAAGCCAAGTCATCAATCTTCTAAGAGATTCTCGTGAGATTCACTCCAAACCTATCTCCCTATAAATCCTTTTACAACGCGGTCCCTATCAACGAAAGCACATCCCAATAATCGGAGCTTGCCCTTACCCCGGAGTCCACCTCAGCCCACCTTAAATTGGCCTGGTCAGCACGGCGCCACTTCCCATCCGTCCGAGGCACAGAACTTGCTGAAAGCGACGAGAACAAGAAGAAAACAGGTGACAGGAGAAAGGGAACGGACAGCTCATAAGTAGCATTTATCACAAAATATCTGTGTCTGTCGGAAATTCGCGGTATAGGACCAATTCGTTGCAGTACCCTGATGACAATAGGCCGTTCCCTAGCCGCAGGGACCTGACCTAACCTTACATTCATACTACATTAGTACAGGCCGGTCTCTTTTCCTCGGGAGATCATTCTCCTTATCCCGCGTGCCATTGTCCCGGATCGCGAGGTCCTTTGATTTTGCTGCCAACACAATCTCACTGTACCGCGGTTCACGCTCTGTCGTGTGCCTATTCAGCATCATATCGCATGCTTGCTTTGCCTTGCCCCTGCTTCTAGGATTGTCTTACTCCTGCTGCTCACATCGATCGCTGGCGAGCTCGTTACTACATCGCGCCGACACACGAGTCGAGCGACAAGGGCATTGGAATAGGCACCCCAAGGCGCTACTACTACTGCCAACAGCACAGCACAGCCCAACCTCTCCCTCTCAGCCATGCAGAACGGGGCCAGCAAGATGTCGGGTGATGGCTCGGTCGAGAATCACCCGCCCTCTACAGAGATCGATAGCGATGAGGCCAACCAATTCCCTAGCGAGGATGAGGACCATGGTGACCATGAAACTCTACGTAACGGGAAGAGGAAGCGTCCTGTCTCAGTCTCGTAAGTGCAGCTCACTCTACCTTGCTGTTGCTTACCTTATCCAACACAAATTTTTGTTTGCTCCTCCACACATCATACTGGCGTCTTGGACTTTGTCAAGTGCATGTCTAAAGTCAAGGCTATGTCTATTCTTGGAAAGGTTTCTGAGTTGGAGCTGATATCATGTTGGAATCTTATCTGCATTTCTTATATTCTCTTATCGACTCTATGCCGCCATCTGAGGCCTCGTTATCCCCCAGAGTGT
>JAATHB010000400.1:0-88878 GCA_014822075.1 Fusarium buharicum | reverse complement strand
GGAAGTGCAGGAGAGGAGGAGTAGAGAGAGTGCATGGAGGGGGAGGGGGGGCTGTGAGTGGACAGTTCTGGCTCAAGAAACTGAGCCTCTGATGGATTCAAATGCTTTTGTTGAGAGAAGCTGTTTATCTCGTTGCCTATACAAAGCGGATCTCACGGTGCGCGGCCTATTTGCGGCCATTTCAATGCTGCCCTGGGCCCGGGGGGTTCAGAATGGGAAAAATGCTGCTGCCTGAAGGATCAACAACCAAAGCTAGCTCATTGGCCGACCTGACATAATCGACCATAACAATGATCCGCTCCCGGTCTGTAAACCAATCACATCATAGGAATGTGGCTGCCTACTAATCCATGTCACCCCAGGCACCTCTCATTTCCATTGATGAAATCACGAGGTACCTATCTATTCCATACCGCAAAACACCATCACACACAGGTACACATGTTCACGTTTGAATTGACTGAAAAAATAGTTATTAAACAGATTGAAACTGATCCAGTACCTTACGCCACATACACAACCCGCCCTCGGTCTATCTTCATTCGTTTCTAGTTGTCTTAAAGACGTGACATAATCCATGAGTTGCATAAATCGCCAATAAAAGCACAAGCCGGGAGTTACTTCACTCCCAATTTATATAACCTCCACAAATCTTCTTCCTTCTCCTTTACTGCTGGAGGTACTTGAGAATCTGCTCCCGCTCCTCAACGGGCATGACTCTCAGCACCTCACGAACACCAGTCCAGCCAGCCTTGGCGTGGCCTCGGACAACGCTGGCAACCTCGGCTGCCAGCACCTCAGACTTCAGTGTCTCGACCTTCTCGCTGATGGTCTTGCGCTCAGTCTCATACCACTCAGTCACTGCCTGGTCGTCCTTCTCCCACTCGACAATGCCCGACCAGCTGCGGAGAAGGTGCAAGTACCTGTCACGAGTCTCCGAGTTCTTAGTAGCAGTCTGGTTGTGCGAAGTGCTGATGATGGTAGAAGTCATGCGGCGCAGGATGTACTCCTCGTTGAGACGGCGGCGAAGACGCCAGTAGAAGAACCGTCGAGCGTTGGTCCACTCAAGAACGTCGCGGATGACACCCTTGGCCTTCATGCGACCCGCGCGGTCGTGAAGGTCGGCAAACTGCACGGCGATCTGCGCATACACGGGCAGCAGCTGCTTCTCACGAATAGCCATCTTCTTCTTAATCTCGTCGGTCTCCTCAGTGGAGAGGCTGGTGTCCGCCAGCTGCTTCTTGAGGCCAGCGTAGGTGGGATCCATGCGGGACATGGTCTGAACCTGCTTGTCCTTACGGTACTTGATGCCAATGATACCCTCAGGCTCGAGAACACCACCGCGGGCCTCAGTGTCGGCGTACATCTCCATGGCGGTGGGGTTGATGGTGGGGTCGACGACGACCCAAGATCCACCACGAAGCTCACCGAAGGGAGGAATGTAGATGAAGATGGGCTGTTCGTACTTGACAAGAGCATCGACGATGAAAGAACCGTACTTGAGAACTTCGTTGTACATATCACGCTGACCACCAGAGAAACCACGCCAGTTGGCAAGGATCATCAGAGGAAGCTGTTCACCGTTGTTGAAGTCGTTGATAGCCTGAGCAGTCTTGAAGGCAGAGTTAGGGTACCACACACCACCGGCCTCGTTGCTGACCTGCTCGATAGAGTCGGGGTTGGCAGGATCAGCAGGGGTGATGTTCTCCATTGACCGCACCTCGACAGCGATAACACCCATGGGGATACCACCCAGACGAGCACGGCCAACAACAACGGTCTTGGCCCAGCCACCAAGAGCCTCGACAAACGAGTCCTTGTCAAAGAGACCGGACTCGAAGCCGTTCTCACCCTCACGACCCGCAATCATCCACCGGACATCGTAGGGCTGCTTCTGGGGAGGGAAGTAGGTGATGTCGCGGTTCCAGTCGTCGACACTAGGGCTGACAGGGACAGGGCTGTTGCGCTTCTCAGGCACGAACGACATCCACTCAACGATCTTGGAGACACCAGCGAAGTCATCGTTGGCAGTCATGTGAGAGACACCGTTGCGGTACATGATCTGGGTACCACCAAGCTGCAAGTTGGAGGTATAGACCTCACGACCGAGCAAGTTGTTGAGCGCAGGGGCACCAGTCAGGATAATGGGCTGGCCCTCGATCTGGACAGCACGCTGACCAAGACGAACAAGGTAGGCACCAATACCAACTGATCGACAAGTCACCAGAGTCACGGTGAAGATGTCATTGTAAGCTCGGCTGGTGGCACCAGCAATGAGACCAGAGCCTCTCAAGCATTCAACACCAAGACCCTCTTCCTTTCCGATAACAGTGACAATCTTGTGTCGCTTCTCGCCATTTTCAGAGACCTCCTCGGTGATAACGTCCTTCTCGAAGCGAGTCTTGGTCTCGTCATCGAGGTACAGGTACTGGAAGCCAGCTTCATGCTTCTCGGGGTTGTTCCAGGCAACCTTGAAATGGCCCATAAGCTCATCAGCAAGGCCAAGGCGAGCACCAGAGTTGGCAGATAGGTAGATTCGAGGAATACCCAGCTTGCGGGCAAGCTCAGTGCACTTGTGGAAAAACTCATCTTCCTTGGGACCGAACGAACCAATCTTGTAGGTGATATCGTTGGCAATGACGATAAAGCGACGGCCGCTGGGGTATTCAGGGGTGCGGGCCCTGAAGATCCAACCAACCATACCGCATGTGTTAGTGCCAGGCTCACGGTTCACTTCATCAAGGCTATCCTTGTCATCAAGAACAAGCTCCGTGAAGCTGATGCAGTCACCAGTCTTGGGTTGCTGAGATGCCAGAGTAGGCTGAGCCTTGACAGCCTTGACCCAAGAGTTCTGGATGGCTTGTCGGAAGAGCTCAGGGAAATCGTAGACGTACTGAGTGCCCATAAGGTGAGCCTTGTAACGCTTGGGCTGGAGCCAGTTCTTGGTGGCATAAGGAGTCGAGACGGGCATCAAATGCATAGGACCCTTCTCGTGGGTACCGCCAATGCTGTGGAAAACCCACTCACCCTTCTCCGACTTGCGCTCGGCATACATGTCAACATCAACAACGTAGCCAGAGGTGTTGGTGATAACAACACGCAGGGGGTAGGGTTCGCCGGTCTGTGGATCCGTGCAAATAATGCGGATCTCGACCTGGGCGATACGGAGGCGCCAAGCACGGATACCAAATCGGTCAAGGAAACCCTGAAGACTTTCCTCGACCTCCTTAGGCTGGAGCTGGAACACAGGAGAGAAGTTGATGAAGACGTGGTTCAGATCGGAGTTGTTGTTGCCGATGATCTCCAAGGCGTCAAAGATGTCGTTGACGACGCGGTCAGCCTCGGAGATGAGGTACTCAGCAGTAGGGATCTCATCTCGGAGACGGCCAGGTCGAATGACAGCACGGGTAAAGTATCGCTTATCAGTGTCCACGTTCTTTCCAATACCCTCGTAAACGTGGATACTCTTGTTCTCTGTGAACACAGGCTTGATGTGGAACTTCGCCAGACGGGCAAGTTCAAGCTGGAAAGCAAGAGCAGGTTCACTGTGACGGATGCTGTCATCTTCCTTGTACTCAGGCCCACGGAAAGTGTAGTATCCGGGGTAAGAGCCGTCGCTGTGGCCGCAGATGAAGGTCAGACGACGTACTCCACGAGCAAGGAGCTCATCCTTGAACTGCTCGACGATGGGAAGAATATCCTCCAGGGCCTCACGATCGTCGCGGCTCTCAACATCGCGGATAGCAACGTTGATGACAGCAGAAAGCTCCTCCTGGTGTGGCTTGGCCTGGGCGGGCTTGCGCTTACCACTCAGGTCGGGGATCAGGCCAGGGGTGTTCTTCTTCTTCTGCTTCTGCTCGTGAGCAAGAGCCTCGAGTGCCTTGCCAATCAGGTCCTCGGCGTCGTCGATGTACTTGCAAGGAACGATGACACCCTTTCGAGTGGGCTCATCTTCCCACTTGCTGGTAAGATAAGACATGTCGCTGATCGAGTGAATTCTCTTAAAGTTGAACTCGCCTCCACTGGGGGTGGCAGGAGTGGAGGGGGCGGCAGACTGCAGGGGAAGACCAAACTCGGACTGGCCAAGCTTGCGAAGCTGGAAATCCCAAGAGACGAATTGGGGAGCATCGTTCTCATCCTGGTGGTACTCGATCTGCTTGAGGATGTACGCACGGTATGCTCGGCGGACGTAAACCTCAAGAGAGGCCAGAGACACCCAAGGGTCATCGTGAGCAAAGAACATGGTCAAGACGTCAAAGACAGTGTACTTGGAGTCAACGACTTCTTTGATGATATCAAGGCTAGGCTCTCGGTGGTCCCAACCAGTCTCGCCATATCGCGACTCAATGACAGACGAACGAAGAATGTGCTCCATCTGAGCAGTTCGTTCCTCAAGAGAAGGAAGAGCGCATTGAATCATGATCTCACGGGCCTTGAGAGAAACCTTTGAGGTGGGACGCGACTGGAGCTCAGTGAGCAGGCGAAGAGTCTCACGAAGGTTCTTGGCGATGCTGCCGGCCTTGGGCTTGTTGGGGCGGTACTCTTCAAGGATAGCCAGGATAAGAGAGCTCTTGGAGCTCACACGGCTGTGAGAGAGAACGATGTGAACAACCTTCATGATGTCGTCCTTGTACTGGTCACGGAGCTTAAGAACAACGGCATCCTCCTGAGGCTGGTTCATGAAGAGATTCTCAACTTCCCAGTATTGCTCCAGGAGCCCCTTAATGACACTAAGCTCGCGGTTCTTTTGACCGTCGGAATACATATCAATAACCTCGGTCAGAGGGGCAAGGGTAGCTTTGAGAAGGGCGGCATCACCAGCATCGACGTTCTCGTCGAGGAACTTGTTGAAAGCTTTGCCAAGGGCCTTGGCAGGGAACTCGCCATGCCTAGATTTGCTGCGCTCGACAATCTGGTTGAACTGGGCGTCAAGCTTCTGGGGCATGCGAGCGTGGAGAGCAGAGAACTGGGCATTCCATTCGCTGTAGGGCAGCTCAGGATCCCGGAGGACTTCAATCAACTCCCTGAGTGTATTTACCATAATGACAGAGTTGTCGTAGCCCAAGAGAATGTTGTGCAGAATGTTGTAGAGGAGAGAGAAGCGCTGAGCGGGCTTGGCACCAACAACCACAGGCTCGCCATAGGCGGGAAGCTTGTCAACGAAAGCCTGGGCCTGCTTGACGCGGCTAGGGTCATCAAGAGCGAGGATGCCCAGGATGTCACCAGCCTCGAGGGTGGCACCAGGTTGCTTGATGAGTTGAACAATACCATCTTCTTGGGCAACAAGAGGCATATACATCTTCATGACCTCGACCTCGGCAAAGGCCTGACCGGCACGAACATGGGCACCGTTCTCGACTGAGTACTTGACAAGCTTACCAGGACTGGGGGATCGAAGCTGGGTAGGGTCGTTCTCCTGCTCTAGCAGGCAAGTCTTGCTGTCAACGGACAGACGGGTAGCGCCAACCTCTTCCTTCCAGTAGACGTTGTGACTTCGCCCATCAAGCAGAACAAGGAGACCGCCATCGCTCAGAGAACGAACACCAATGGAGCACTTGGAGCCGTTGATAAAAAGGTGATAGCTGTCAGCGCTGGCACGGGTGGCGGTAAACTTGTAACGGTATCCCTCATATATGAAATCAATAGTGAAAACCGTCTTAAGAACGTCCTTGGAGGGCACCTGACCCTTCTCAAGGCCGGCTCGATACTCAGCCATGCAGGCCTCGCTGGCAATGTGAGCCTTGGTAACGGCACCACAGACAACAGCAAGCATGGTCTCGGGTCGCTCGGCAGTAAGTCGCTTGGAGATGAGCTCGTCCAGCCAGCCAGTAGAGATGGTGTTCTCCTCAAAAGCCTCTGTCTCGAGAAGCTTGATGAGGTACTCGATGGTGGTTCGGAAATCACCACGAATGCTCAACTCCTTGAGAGCCATGACCATGTGTTTTCGCGAAGCTGAACGATTTTCACCATAGGCAAAGATATGACCGAACTGACTGTCAGAGAAACTGTGGATACCACCCTGAGAACCGACGGAGAAATAACCCCAAACATTGGAGCTACTCCTGAAGTTGAGCTCGTGCATGACACCGTTTGAAGGCTTGAAACCCTCGCCGGGATCCTCAGAAGTGATTCGACAAGCAGTAGTGTGACCCTTGGGCTGAGGTCGTCGCTGGCTCATAGCGGTGCCCTCGTTCTTGAACTCAAAGTCAATCTCACTAGATGTCTTTGGGTCGACACCGTACAAGAGTCGGATGTCGCGGATTCTGTGAAGAGGGATACCCATGGCGATCTGTAGCTGAGCAGCGGGCAGATTGACACCACTGACCATCTCAGTGGTAGGATGCTCGACCTGAAGACGGGGGTTGAGCTCCAGGAAGTAGAACTTGTCGTCGGCGTGAGAGTAGAGGTATTCGACGGTACCAGCAGAGACGTAACCGACAAGTTTACCGAGACGAACAGCGGCATCTTCCATGGCCTTGAACGTATGGGGCTTGGCAATGGTGACAGGAGCCTCCTCAATAATCTTCTGATGGCGTCGCTGAACGGAACAATCTCGACCAAAGAGGGAAATGTTGTTTCCGTACTGATCAGCGAGCAGCTGGACCTCAAGATGTCGAGCGTTGCCGGCAAGCTTCATAATGAAGATGGGAGAGCCAGGGATTTCGCTGGCAGCAGCCTTGTAGAGCGCCTCGAAGCCTTCCTCCTCGGCAGCCTTTCGGATACCCTTACCACCACCACCTTCAGAGGCCTTGATCATGACGGGGAAGCCAATCTCCTTGGCCCTCTCAAGGCCCTCCTCCCAGGATGTTACGCATCCCTTGGCGTAGATATCATCAGCAACGGTGACAATACCCTGGTCATCGACGGCAACTTCGCTAACGCCTGTTCCCGACCAGGGAATACAGGGCACTTCGGCGTGTTGTGCTACGATTGTGGAGGAAATCTTGTCACCTAGTGATCGCATGGCGGATCCAGGGGGGCCGATAAAGACAATCTTGTTTGGGGAGGCGGCCAGCGACTCTGGCAACTTGGGGTTTTCCGAGGCATGACCCCTGAAATCTTTGTTAGTCCATGTATACAGAATCGCAGCATTCGAATACTTCGGGGGTGAACTCACCATCCAGCCCAGACGGCATGGACATTCATGCGCTCAGCAATATCCACAATCAGCTCAACGTTGGCATAGTTGTGGTTGTTGGTACCGCCGGGAACTTCGACGTAGTGGTCGGCCATTCGAATGTATTCTGCGTTGGCCTGCAGATCTTCGGGGGTGGCCATCACCGTGAAGTGAATGGCTCGCTCGTCGCCGAATGTCTCGTATGCCCATTTTCGGACTGATCGAATCTCCTTAACGGCGGCGATACCGTTGTTGGCAATAAGAACCTGTAGAGCAAAATTCCTGTTAGCAAAAATATCACCATTGTCGCAACAGTCCAGAATCGGCGGGGTAGACAGAATTGATCCAGATTCCACCCCAACGCTGGCTCGCTTTGTAGGAAAGGGAATCTTCTTACGTTGGTGATGACTGTATGGCCATCATTCGAGCCAACAAAGTCCTTGACCTTGCTCGGGGGAGCATTCTCCAATCGGTTGCCGCCGATGAAGTGATCTGCGATATTGAACTTCTCTGCATACGACGCCTTGCCATTGACATAGGGCACCGACCGCCCATTGGCACCCTCGGGGGCACCAGCTGAGATCTCAGTCATGGCTACTGCGTTGTGTGTGTAGAAGAAAGAGAAAGAGGGGAGGAGACGGAAAAGAAGAGGAGATTATGGAGGTGTCGAAAAAAATAAGTCGGAAGATTCGAAGGAGGAGTTGATGGGTTTAGTCGTCTCGCTCAGGTCGTCATGAGCCGGTCAAAGTGGCGGGCGCAGACACGGCAGGGGTAGCTCCGGCCGAAGGAGAGAAAAAAACCAAGAGCTTTCCGGGCCTGCTGTGCTGTAGCCTGTTGGGGATGAGACAGGAGTCCCAAAGTTGGTATAGGCGCTAAAAATACAGAAGGGCGAAGGGGAATTAAGATGGGAGTGAAGGAAGACGTGTTCTGGTGAGGAGATCCAGATAATTATACAGAGAACAAGGGTTTATTCTTGTCCGTCTTCCTTTTCCACTTGAGAGATGATGATTGATGAAGAGAGAGGAGAAGTGCAGAGTTCAAGAGACTCAAAAAAAGATGTGGGAATCAACAGCCCAAGTACAAAACGAAACGATTGGAAGCTTGACATGTACAATTCAAATTCAATGGATCTACAAATGGCTCCCCACTCCATTTTCCCCTTGCGGGTTGTTGTGTTGACTGTTGTTGGCTGGTGGGCAAGCCTTGCTCGGCAGCTGGCGGGGAAGAGAAACTAGAACTGTTGGGAGACAAACCCGCTGGGCGTAAACCGAGCAATTCAAGCCCAAGGGAGCTGGGGCCAGCGTATATGCCCCAATGGAGGAAAAAATCATAAATCTACTACTGTACCGTAGGTGGAGTTTCACTCTTAGGTGGCCAAGTCGGCTCTGAAAAGTCCCGGAATGTAGTGGAGGGGAATCTTTCAGGGTCCATGGGTGAGGTGAGATGAGAGGTTGAGGGGCCGGTATTTTTTGCTGCGGGTGGTGGTGGGGCCGTAATCTTTTGTCCTCGGGCTACCTTGGCACGGCGCAGCTCATCTACCCTACCCTACCTTCAGGCACCAGACAGCTTCTATCCCATTCCCAGCCCAATGGAAGCCAAAGCGGCTCCGGGCCCGGGCAATGATTGATGGGGGAAGAAGCATGGGTAATGGCATTCAGTAGGTGTCAAATTGGCTTGAGGCTTGCGGGTGGTTGAGAAAGGCAGATAGATATGGACACGGAGACCGAACGCTGCTCCGGAATCCGTATCGGAAGCCGGATTAGATCATGTAACACAATGCAATTGATGCTTGTTCTTGTAGTGGTTTCCGTCATGTTTGGCATCGGTTGCAGGGATTTATATCAAGACGGTATCGTAAGCTGACTGCTCAAAATACCCACTAACTACTCATAGTTTGACTCTCGTGTAAGTGACAACAAGTAAAACCAACAACACACAAGTAGTATCACAAGAGAACCATCAATTCTATACGAACGCATTGATTTCTTAGAGCCCAGGTAGGACATTGGGTCCAACACTCATAGTCGGAGATTTGCAACACTACCTTTGTCTCATATGGCTGATGAGTTCTAGATACATTCTGCTTGTCAGGTTGCCGCGTGTTCATTTGAACTTAGTTATGTGGAGGTTTTTGCGTTGAAGCTGGGTAACCTAAATTGATATGGGTCGTGAAGGTCTTGACTTGGATATGAGTCTTTTACTGTTGAAAGTTCTGTAGCTTTTGATTACACATATAGGTACACAATGGCTGACATTGAAGTTCGGAACCCGAGCACCGGTTCACACCACATAACTTACTGTTACTGACAGCATAATCTCATATGAGCCACCAAGTACTTCCAATAAATCTCATAACTTCATAAGTAAATAATAGCCCTCATCCCTCAGCATACTCCATCCTCCATCACAGCTTTCTACTTTGCTCTCAAGCTCCCTTTACAAGGCTGACAACCATTCCCACGTACCTACATACCACATACCTATACACACCCCTGTCTTTCCAATCCCAAACTAGCAGAATCTCCAAAAATTAAAGCCACAAACGCAAGCCGCATGTTGGGAACCAGTCGGGAGCCAGGGATTCCTGATCGCGGCGTTGAGACCATATGTAAACTCCAACGTTTTTCGGTGACGTCTTGGTAGCTAGCCCACTTCACTTCCTGTGATCCGAACACCGTTGACCTTGCTCTACCGAGCGGGAGCGAGCGAGCACGGGAAAGAGATCAGGGACAAGGGGCCATTGTAAGTGCGTCGAAACCAGAATTCATACTACCTAATCAATGATCAATACCCAACTACCGGCAAATAACAATGTCAACCTCATCAACTTCGTAATGTCAACTGATATCATTCCAGTGAAGTCATTTCTGCTACATCTTGAACTTGTCTACGAGCCTCATCATGTAAACCAAAAACATCGTAACCTCCACTTCCCTCGACGATTGAAATCAAAACACCCCTGTCTTGGCGTTCTCATCTAGACTCAGGCTTATCTTCCCCAGCATTTCCAATCTCAGCTGCTGATATGGCATTTCCAAGCCTCTCATGTTCGTCATCTCGATACAGTTGCATTCAACAACCACCCTTGTCCATCCCTTGCGCTTCTCGTCCCAAAGATGCACCCTGACGTCTCCCCCACTTCCCACTAGCGCCCTACCTTAATTACCACACGCCCCCATCCATTAGGGAAAAAAAGGGCCTCCCCAATTGTTGAGTTGCGTTCCCCAATCCTCCCGCCCAATTAAACAGCTCCCTTTTTTTACGGAACCTTCAGATCTCAAGAGCCGCAGCCTCGCAGGTGGTTCAGTAAATTGTCGGGACATTCGAGAAACCAGACAAAATAAGTAGAGCATATGAGATGTAGAGATCCACTTTAAATGCGTATATAATTTTGACACCTTTTATAATCTCTTCCTAAAGTTTTCGATTATTTGATGACCCACCTCGCATCCCGCGGCCGTCCCCCGAATCCCCAACAGTGTTCTGTTTTTCTTCGGAATGCCGGCTTTTTTTCTCCCATATCTTGAGTTCTGTTCTTATGGATCAAGATGAATTGAACAGCCGGAGGACTACGGAGTAGCGGAGCCGAAGCTCGGTCGTAGTACGCGTACCTCATGCGTGTTTAGGTTGGATGTTGAGTTGAGGCAATTGAATAGGTCTATTGATATGTTGATGCCGATCTCCTTTTCCCCTTGACTCAAGGTAAGACGGCGAGAATAACGCTCTTTGTACCTGAGGTAGATGAGGATCCAAAAGTCAAGGTTACATCCTTTGTTCATCTCGGCTCAACACCACCGTCTCAACCGCATTTTGCGCATAACACGTCTTAAGAGTTAAGGTAGGCTTAACGAACTTGTTGTTATAAATTCGTACATTCAACAACAAAGACGTTGAACCCTCCGCTGCCTTTATTCTGATAGGTGAATATCAGCTATCCTCATATACCACCTGTGAACCAGGCTTTTCACGTAGAACCAACACCCGCCATGGTATCAATCAGTATGTATTGGGCGTATCAAGGCTGGGCACATATCTCCAACTCCCCAGTCCTCGAGCTAGTAGATGTACTATCATACGCCTCCACAATCTGTATCTACACCTCCCCTCTCTACTCCAATGGACAAAGGAAAATAATTCAAGATCGGTAGCCCAGGTAAACTAGCCCGCGGGGCCGTTTCCTCAGCCTTGTCAGACATCGTACGACTCCCCACCGATGTCCGTCCTCCCCCCCGCGAGGAAACTTACTTCAGTAGCCTCGCATCAATCTTCCCCAGTATTACCCGCTCCTTTTTTGCAAGCCGTTTAAAAAGAGACCATCCAAGCAGCCTGCCTGGTTCGATGACTCGCTTTTGGAGCGGTACACCCCCGTCTCTCCAGGCCCGGCCGGTATGGTATGGTATAGCATGTATGTACTCCGACATACACCTGGCCGGGCCCTCCCTTCTAAGAAAAACAAAAGAAAAAAGATAAAATGCCGTCCATGTCTTCATAACTTCCGTAAACCCCGGTGCCGAAATCCCATGTACCCAAAGAAGCAGCAGTATTAATAACGAAGTCTGCCAGAGAACAAGAAGTGGAATTCCGTAACCATCGTCAACACCGTCTTCGCCGTCTTGTATGTAAGCGCCTGCCGTAAAAGTATGCCGAACCGTCCCACCCCTTTGTAAAACGGATATCCATGCTGGGGTGAAATGCGACCAATTTGTAACCCGCTCGAACCGCTATAAAGCAAAACCAAATCAAAGCAACATAAACGATCTGGAACAGGCGCAGAGCTTTATGCAAGATAAGAACTGCTTAATAAGTCTCTCCCAGGTCGCCCAGCGTCCTCTGCCCGGACACGCTGGCCCTCATCGAGCTGTTGGTGCTTATCCGCCGGCTACCGCTCATGCGCCGGGGCATAGGGATACCGCTGCTGTCAGCACCGGCGCCGGCGCTCGAGTATGTCCCTCTGCGACTTGGTGTTCGAAACTCGCCTTCATCCTCTTCCTCTAGGTCAAGGTGGCTAATGCTGGCAGAATGACCGTGAACGGAGCCAGCCATGGATGAGCGAGATCGAGCCATAGGTGTCCGCGTTCCTGAGAGCGACGCTCGTGAGACAGGTCGTGGAATCCCCTCACCAGCAGCTCGCGATGGTGGCCGAGCATACGGCATACTAGCACGTGAGCTTGGCCTGCTGACCTCCTCAGGCCCACCTCGATTTGGCAGTGGTCCAAATGACAACCGACTGACCCCAGATGTGCTAAGACGGGGTACGTGGCTTCCCTTGGACGCAGACGGTGGAAAGTTAGTTGGTGTTGTGTCGTCGCCTGCTACTGAAGATGCCCTAGAGCTACTGGTGCGCTTCCGAGAACGGATCGTAACCGTCGAAGGCACGTTGCTGGCGGCGTAAATTGAAGCAACACGAGGTGATGCTCGAGGCGGCGTACGGGTCGGCCCAGGAAGCTTAGATCGTGCAGAGTGCACACGAGCCTCGAGGCGTTGCATCTGCGCTGTCAAAGTTCGAATGTGGGTGAGCGAGTTGGAGGTGGGAAGCTTGTTCGAAGCTGAGCGAGGTCCGACGGCACGGTTAGCAGGCGTACGCATCGTTGTTGCGCCGCCCGTTGAGATGCGGCTACCTGGTGCTCGTGTGCTCGTGGTAGGAGGCTTAGACCGAGGCTTGGGAGTCATGCTATTGTCGGCGTTGGAGGGTAGACGAGCGCGACCAGCCATCCTGGATCCACCTGGAGTTCTTGAGGCTGCAACCTTGGGTAGGGGCGCAGAAACATCAGACATTGGAGGCGAAGGCGGATCGGGGAGTTCGGAAAGAGTATCGCCGTCAACGTCTGGTGCAGGCGACTTGGCTTCAGGGGGCGTGGTGATAAGCGGAGAACTGGCAGTAGAACCTGGAGAGGCGGGACGGTCAAAGGTTGGTGATTCGAGAACAGAAAGGTCGGTCGAGATGGTGGACAAGTGACGAGATTCTTGTTTCTTGATCTTGTCTTGAAGAAGTTCGGCCTCGATCTTGAGATCGCCTAGTTCCTCCCGCAGGCGCTGCGACTCGATTCGGAGTTGTTCGCGTTCCTGTTCACCCATCTTGATTTCCTCCTCCATCATGACGGCTCGCTCGATCGCCTGGTTGTACTTGGACTCCATATCCTCCAGCGATGACGTGGTGTTGCGCGCCTGTCGCTCGTAGTCATCGTTGGCCACTTCAATATCCCTCAGCTTCAGTTGCAAAGTCCGGTTCGTGTCTCGAAGAGTAGTAATTTCTTTTTCGAGCGCATTTTGGGATGCGCTGGCCTCTGTCTTGGACTCTCTGTATTTCCTCTGGTTCCGTCAGCCCAAATGTCCGTCCGACCAGAGTTGTGATCTGGATCTGGGGTGGCGGGAATGATATAACATACCTTCCACTCCTCCACTTCGAAACCAAGGGTTTCCGCCTTTTCTTGGTTAATGCGCTCCTGCTTCTCTGCTCTCTCGATATCCTTTTCCAATTCCTGCTCCAGCTCCTTGCTCGATTCTCTGAACTCGGCTAGTTCCGACTCTAGTAGCTCATACTGCGACTTGTACCAACTAAGTGTGTCCTCTGCGCTGGCCCCAGCGCCTGGCGGGGACGAGGGGGGCTCTGAAGCCATGGCGGATGATATAAATGGGGTGGTTGGGTTTTACTTGATGATTATAGTCTCTCTCGCATTGACACGGCTGGGGATGAGCGCAAGTTTTGGTGGTGATGAAATGTCGGGATATGAACGGGATGAAAGATGGCGCAGGCGAGGGTGATTGAGGTATGCAAGAAAGATAAAAGGCGTCGTCGGTGGTTTCGTCTAGTCTGGTGACTTGAACTTGACCTTGGCCTCGTCACAGCGCAACTGCCGTCATGGTCAGTCGACCTCGTTCTAGGGCAAAGTGGTGGAGATGTTGCTCACCGATTCCGAGGGCCCAACGTTGAGCTGAAGGGGAAGGGCAATGGATGACCCTTTAGTCGCAACCGCACTTACCTCTGGTGCTTGCTTACCTTGTCGAGTCACGAGTTGCTGTGTTGTTGTCGTCGTCGTGTCGTCGTTAGTAATCGCGGCCGCTGAAGAGCGGAAGTTCCATGGAAGGGAAACGTCGCGCGGAGGTTGTCGAGGCTGGTTGTTGAATGTTGAATGTTTGGTTTTGGCCTGTGACGGTTGGTTCGCTGTTGATGCGACACATCGTCCCCCCCATTCTCCTTGTGCCAGCATCATGCGCTAAACCTATACAGGTAAAGCATCTGGCAGCCATGGGCAACAAGGGCGTTTTCGTTCCTCCAATGACCCCACTATTGGACAGCAATTCTCTGGGCTGTCTCAGATAACACGTGACTTTGTGACTCCTTTGTGCCCAAAATCTTGCAAGTCAAGTCGAGCCATGACAAATTACTACGAGCGATGTAAAATGGTACGTGCCTTTTATATAGTATGGAAAGAAATTATGTGCTTAATACGCGTTTTATCAAGTGTCTCATAATCTTGGCGTCGATCTTAGGGGCTACGCACCGTCCTGCTGCCACTTTAGCAGGGGTCCGTCCGCCACTTGTCTAAGACTGGGGTCTCGTTCAAGTCTATGAATAGACTCATATTGGTACCTTATTGACAGAAATCCTTATAAACATGGCCAATATTCCGATGAGTCACACACACAAAATCAACGTGGAAGACAGAAAATATTCAAAAAGAACAAGGGCCTCTGCCAGACTAGGTAGGAGAAAAGGCAATCCCCTCGATCTAGCTGCGCATAATCTCGACAAATGCTTTCATGCAGGGTAGCAGCTTTGAATTCGCTTAAAAAAGCAACCCTATCACTTTGATTCATGAATAGTTCAACTTGAAAACAAACGCTAATATAGTATCACAAAAGCTTATTACATCTATATTATACCGCCTCTTGATGCTTGTTTCATAGTCTTGCCCCTCCAGCTCTCCATGCGCCTCTAACCCTACCCGCTCCCGCAGCAGCAGCACCAAAGTTGTGCAGCCTTTCCCCAATAAGGTAGGCTTCGTCACGAATGCGAGCTGACCATCCATTGAATACCTTCACCATGCCGATCGTGTTTTTCACCAGTAAGGCAGTCAGTGCGACTGCTGGGTATGATTGTCGATATATGATGGCCAATCGTGCGGCCTCGACCAGTTCCTTCTCCCCCGATTCAAGACCTGGGATGATGCTCCAGTTGACTAGAGCAGCCGTGATTGCTGGGGGTCCGAAGATTGCAGCTATAGAAATTGCCAGGCCAGGAAGAACAAATGCTCGGGTCAAGACGCTGATATCAGGATGCATCCATCCGCGCCGCAACACTGTTTGGACAGCAACCGCAAGTCGGGTTTCTGGGAAGAGCGCTGTGACCATCCGAGCCCCAAGCTTCAAATACAGCAGACCGAGGGTCCAGACCTGAATGACACGTACCGTATGGCGACTTGCCTCAGATGCCCCTTCTCTTGATGCTTGAATCGACGCTGCTGTTGGAGGATACATGTATGTATGAAGAGGAACCGCAAGATATAGCTCAACGAGACCGGATATGAGGAGTGGGAAGACAACGAAAAGGAAGAAGTAGGCATAGACCAGCTTAACTCCCTGTAGCAGGACTGCAGCAGTCCGACGTTCAATATTACCAGCACCCAGCGACGCTCGGGCAGCCGTGAGCCCGTGTTGAATCTTGGCCCATACGCTGCGAACATGAAAGACCAGATAGGCTAGAGAGCCCAACAGATACACCCCGATACTGAAGGCATAAATGTCGTTCGTTCTGATATGTTCCGGGATCAGCATCTTAAACATTCGTCGGCCAAACACAAGTGGAATAATCGTGAAGCCAACTCCTGTGACAGCTGCAAAAACCCAGATGAACAGGATGAAGAGAAAGATCCGGGCACGAAAATGAGGCGGAATGTAGACCATCTGGTACTGTGTAGTGGCGTATAGGTCGGTATCGGCTTGACCGTCGTTCCTTTGACCTTCTTCGTCTACATCGAGGAAGACTCTCCTACCCTTGGGGATCTTAACGCGGTCTGACGCAGGCGCGCGAACGAAATGACCGCTTTCCACAAGCTGGTTTGCATCTTTGAGATGATTCTTGTGTCGAGTGAGTGAGCGAATTTCGCTATAATTTGGCAGCGTCTTTGGCTTGGCATCGCCACCCTCGAAGAAATCAGTCCAGGTCTTGGGTACAACATGGTATCTGTCGTTTAGCTCCAAGAATAACGTCTTGTACCAAGGTAGCCTCTGATGCGTGCGAGCGTTGCCCAAATGCAAGCTTCCTTCCTCGTCGATCTTTCGTTCACCAAAGAGGAAATAGGTGAGCCGCAAGCCTCGTGCGCAGGTCCTGAAACACCAGGTATACATAGCGTGGAGTCCATCTCCAGGCTTGAAGAAGTTGACAGCAAGCGGCATGAGGAAATTGTAGAAAAGAAGATCGACAGGAAATTCGAGAACCGGTTCATTCGACGAATAGTGAACAGGAAGAACCCCCGGAACGGTGTAGGAGAGGCCCCATACAACGCCACCCAGGCAGATAATAACCAGTGCGCCATATACAAAAGCTGAGAAGAGTATCTTTCTCAGCTGTGTCGTTAAATTTCTCTCCAAAACATCGCGCACAGGATGGAACTCGGGGTCATCAGGATCGCGAATAAAGTCTGTCGATGTGTTAGTCATATCCTTGTAGAGATATCAAGGAAACTTACAGAGAACTCCTGGGCGCATTATCTTCCTACACATTGATACAAACAGTGCAAAATGGAACATGTAGCCAGTTCCAACGAACCAGTGGACGAAGACAGATGTGAGGGGATAATTGTAGGTGAAAAGGAGACGAGACTTGAAGGTTGCGTTCTCAAATAGGGGAAGTAGGGCACCGTCCAGCAAAAGTCCGCAGTAAAGAGGAAAGACAAGCATTTCAATGCTAATGATCATAATGACCTTCATTATGCCACTCGCTTGATGTAAGGTGTCGATAATACCAGCTTCCCAAGCCTGGAGGAGGTGACCTCGGGAGAATGGGCTTCCACGCTTCAAATACAGCGCACCGAAAAAGAAGAGAGTAAAGTAACCCGCCATGATTGCCCAGAAACGATCCAGACCAGACCAATGGGCCAATTCAGGGTTAACCGAGAGTGGCCCCTCGGGCTCGCCGAGGTTGATAACCCAAGAGTTAGGCTTCAAAAGCGCAGATGAGAAAGCAACCAGTTTAGACCAGGCTAGGGTGCCTGTTAAAGTAACGGCCTCTAGGGATAAACTGCTGGATAGAAAGCGGCCACTGATGACAAAGCCCAAAGCTTTGCTGATAATTGCGAAAAGGGCACCGATGTTGCCTTTGACAGTCAAAAGCGCGCCATGACTTATGGCAGAGAAGTTCTGCATTTCAGCCGCAGACATGGGAAGATCCATGAAAGTGTAGTCCAGAACTCGTGAACCCGCGCTTGTCCACAGGGCCCATGAGGCTTTCCTCGCGGAAATAACATGAGCACCAATAACACCGCCAATAATATTGGTAAAAATATCGATGAGGTTGAGGACAACCCATAAGCCGAATCCTGCACCCATGACAGCTGCATCTTGTAAGAGCTTCGAGACCTCAAAGACCAAACGGACAAGACGCATAGGGTTAGCAAGAACCCATACGCTAACACGTCCAAAATTGTAAGGGACAAAGATGCAAGCAAAGATTGTTACAGAAACGAGAACAGCGCAAAAGATGGCATTCTGAAAGAGGCCTGCAACAGGCCCACGCATGCCAATCAGTTCCATGACGCCCTCAAAATCTTCAAGGTCTTCCATGGCTTCTTGGTCAAGTCCGGCGCCGGGACCATCATCCAAATCCTCAGGTACCTCGTCATCATCGGCCGCAGCTTCATCAGGAGGTGGACCATCTTGATCAATGTCGTCAAGATCGAACTCCCAATTGTCGGCTTCCTCTGGCTGGGGAACTATATCATCAGGAGCGTTCGCGTTGTGTCCAGGTGGTGGTTGATCATTCAGATCGCCCCACATGAAATCTGTCACTCTGTCGACCAAGCCAGCAGGCCGGTCGTTTTCTACAGCTGTATTGGCAGGACCTTGAAGCTGGAGTTGTGGTTCTGGAGTTTCAAGCGTTTCAATCCGACCAGTTTGAAACAGGGGCCCGTTTTCATCTTCCTCGGAATCTCCTAAACCGGGCGAGCCGCCAGAAGGGCTGGGAGGCCAGGGACCAATAACAATATTCGGGGGGGCAACCACAACATCCGGGGCTACGTCGTCATCTTCCTTGGGTGAGGATCTTGACGGCCCAGAAAAGATATTTGCTCCATCCGAAGGTACTCCATCTTGATCATCATTGGGAAGCCCTGCAAAAGACCAGCTGTTGTTGGCCAAAGGATTCACAGAGTCATGTAACTGTGGGCCGTCTGACACAGCACGAGGCCGAGAGGGACTGGGCGAAAAACCCGACCTCCACGAACCCATCTCAAAATTTTGATCGGGAAGAGGGGGCACTGTCTCTTTCTCTTTGCCCTTTCTGGAAGAAGACTCGCCCGGTGCATCAATGGACGCAGGAAACTCGTCAGAACCGGGCGTGAAAGCCCTCCTCGATGAACTAGCGGCAGTGGAACCCGGACTTCCGGTGCGTTCTCGGTCGACACTCGGTACATGAACGTCGGGAGTCTCATCACCATTAAGAAGGGCTCGGCGGGTGACATCAACCCAGTATGCGAGTTTACTCTCGAGCCCCTCTTCGTGGATGATGTCCAGGATCTTTTGAGCGTCGCCGTCGGCCTGACGGTAGATGCGTAGATAGTCATAGACACTGGCACGCTCTTCGGCGGGATTTACGTCTACGGGCGGCTCAGACTCAGCAGGGCCTGCTTCAGTAAAGTCAGCAAGCATGAGGCCCGGTAGAACTGAGACTTCAGAGTTAGTTCGCCCGCGTTGAACCTGGACAGCAAAGTCTACATCGGCTGCAGGTGGTGCAAGATGGTCTCCATTATCAAGAGTCTCGTCATCCGATTCATCTGGGCCCTGCAAATTTTCCACATCCTCGGGTCGAACAAGCATGGGACCCTGTTCCTGTTGCCCCAAAGGATTCTCTGGGCCTGCGAAGGCAGCACGCATGTTCATCTCTGGCTGTTGCTGAACAACATAGTCCCTGACCAGAATGATGAGAATGAAACAAACGATAACCAGTACAGTGATGATTTGACCCTCGAGAACCGAGATTATTGCTCGATTGATGGTTGGATTTCGAGTAAGATTATTCAAGAAAGCCACATCCCCGAGTAAAGTAGGTGGTACTGCACTGCTGGATGCGGAACCGGGCGAAGTCGTATTGGCAGGCTCAAGAGACGAGTCAGGTCGGTCAAACTTGGCGGGCATACCCAAAGTTCCCAGGAAAATGCGTAGAAGGAAGTCGGAGATGTTCTGCTCTGAGAGACCTTCAAGCAAAGCCTTGGCGGCTGTAGCAGAGGTAGTATCTGGCGCGAACAACGGGCTGGCAGGACATGTGCCGGCATCGAAAGTTGACAGCGTCATTTCAAGTGCTGCATCTGTGGTCTCGTTGGTACGAGACAGCACCGACGAATTGCCAAAACCCTCGTCGCTAATCCAGAACATGAAGGACCAGACTGATCTCATGAAATAAGGTAGCCAGCAAAGCCAAACACTGACTGCCATGGCAGCACGGAGCCAGACCAGAACATTATGCAGAAGGTATCTGGCTGTATGTGCAATAAAGATATGTAGTGGAAGAGACTTGGGCATATCAGGGGCGTACAGCTTGGTGAACCGGAAGGGCGTCTTGCAAAGCTCGCAGTACTTCTTTTGCGAATGGGAGAGCCATTCCATCAAGCAGTCTTGATGAACGTATTTAATACTTCCACTGCACTTGCACGGGTAGAAGAGTGGCTCCTCTGGAGTTCCCTCGCCTCGACATATTCGACAGATCCCAGGGGCAGCATCTTGAGGTTGTGGAAGGTCGTCGGGTCGAGTCGAGGTTCGCTGAAGACCCCTGGGCTTCAGGCCCGAAGTTGGGTCTTCCATTGCGAAAAGAATGTTTCGGCGAAAGCGATTCGGAAGAAATCGATCGCGCCCACGAGGGGCTTATTATTAGGGGAGTGCTGAGAGGAGCATGCGCAGGTTGATCGGGGGTATCCGAGGGGTCTGAATAGAGACAGACGGCAAGACGGAGAATGATACCGGGACGGGCGATAGAAGAGGTAAGGTGATTATTTTAGTTGCAGAATTGCAAAGACGGTCTTGGGTCCGACTAGCGAAGTAGTAATGTATTTTCTAAGCCGGGTGGTAGAAGTTGTAATGCTGTCTGTCGCAAGATATCCCGAGCTGGTACCTCGAAATCAAAAGTGTTGAGCGACGTGGTTCTTAATAATTGCCCATGGCAGTCGGAGCCCACTAACCGCCACTCTCCACAGGCCCAAGAACGATCCCCAGGGTGTTTGGACGCCTTGGGCCGGATCGGGGCAGGGATAGTCCGGCTTCGAAGCCATAGCACTCCGCAGCTCACGTGCCCAGAACGAGGTGCTGGCTGATGTCATGGCTATCACATGGAAAATGATTCTCGGCTTTAGCACTTTGGCGATTCGCAGCGTACCTAGATAGGTTACGTCGATTAATCACTAATCAAGCTGTCAATTCAAAGCCTCAAAGATCTTTTATGAACCTGTCAAAACTTTAAGATAGTTGCTGTTACAGTACTCTTGTTCAAAGTTTATCAAGGAATCATTGAGGCGGGTGTATTGACACATTTTCAGCCTCCCTGACGTATTGTGTTTGACTTTCAGCGTGTGTTTATGTATCTACGTTTCAGATAGCACCTATCAGCGTGCACAATCCGTCATCTGTGCAGCTCATTTTGTCAAAGGGCGCCTGGGGTAAAGCAAGCTTGAACCATTCTCAATGACGTCGCAACCACGTACCAACTGTTTCAAAGCTGAAAGAGATAAGGTAAATCACTGGGTGCAGGTCACTAATCATAGATGACCGGGTGGAAAGTGCAGCATCACTACCAGAGCAAAACATATAAAGATAAAGAGAGTATAATTAATTAAGAGATTTTAAATCTAGGTACCTACTTTAAGTCAGTAAGGTATATTAGCTTTCTGCTAGGCAAATCGTATGAGAAAAAAATGACATTTTTGTTAAGATGTATAGGACACTCCCTAAAAACTTGGTGGGGGAACGGGATGGATGACACCACTCCATGCTTGAATACTTAACTAACGTTAGATACCCTCCAAGATTGGATTCAAGGCCAAGGCAGCTGGAACGACGTCAACAGTGACTTCAGCTCTCGGGGATCCCTCTTTATAATTTCTCCTCCTAAATACAAACAAAACCACCAAAAAAAGCCAAGAGCTTCTTTTAAACCCAAGACATCTGCATTGATTGCCTGTTTTCTCGCCTGTCTCGCCTCGTCTCAAGTCGTGTCGCAGACGAGCTCCAACTCCTTAGGTTCTCGCTTGCTTTACTGTAGTACAAGTGCAGCACTTAACCCCTGCAGCTCTCGGTAAGCAGCTTCAATCCCGTCCATTCCCATCCCATTCAAAGCCTCTCTCTAAACCTCCAGCTCCCGTGTGCAAAATTTGGAGCTTTCACAATCTGACTTTATCAAGGCATCTTTTTCACCCTGGAGAGCTCATTCATTCGACAGCATCATCTCCTGTGTAGCCTGTCGTTCGATCCCTCTACCTACCACTCGCTTGCCTCGCTTGGCTCTCGCTTGAGCTTGACGCAGCGCGTGTCTACTAAGTCATCATGGCCGAGTCCGCCGGCTCGATCATGAACGGCAACGGCCATATCGACGGCAAAGCGAATGGAAAGCCTCTCGCTGGCCGCAGAAGACCAATCAAACAGAGACGAAGCCTTTTGGCTTGGACCTTTGGTGTCGTAGCTAGGTATGTTTCTCGGGCGCGTCATCGCTTCGCTTTCAGCTGCTAGTTCATCATCTTTTCTCACGGTCCCTCTCTGGCACGAGTGAAGAAATACCGCCATTCAATAAATCGACTACAAACTGACACTGCATCTTTAGACTCGCGACATGGGCCGCCATTCTCACTGTTCTCTTCCGATGCCCCTCTTCGCTAGAGGAGTGCGACGAAACCACTCCTTCAATCTGTAAACCCTATTTCCAAATCAAGAACTCTGTGCAACCTCGTGTTCAACCCTACTACGATCATTACGCCGCGCCCTACGTCGATCTCGCTCGACCCTACTATGACACCGTTGACAGCAAGGTTTGGCAGCCAACTCGCGCTTATGCTGTTCAGTACGGAGCTCCCTGGGTTGACAAGGCGCGGACGCACGCTTTGGCTCAGTGGGAGAAGAACGGTCAACCGCAGCTTTACAAGTACCAGACTCTTGCGCGTGCGCAATACGACCAGTCCGTCGGCCCTTACGTGAACCAGGCTGGCGAGAAGCTTAGCCCATACTATGACATAGCCCGTACCAATGGCTTGCAAGTCTATTACGAGTATCTGCAGCCAGGTTATGAGTTCGTTAATCCATACGTGGTTCGAGGCTATGACGCAGTGTCCGACTTCACCACCAAAACTGCTCTTCCCACAGCCTACTGGACCTGGAACAAGACCTATGTTTTCCTCGACAGCAACGTTTGGCCTCATATCCGTGCTGTTTACGTCCAAAACGTCGAGCCACAGCTGGTCCGCATCGGCGAACGATTGGGACGGTACAAGACCAAGGTCAGACCTATCCAGGAGAATTACTCTTCAAGGTAAGATACCTCTTCGGCGATCATAGGTTGATGCTTTTTCTAACCCGTTACAGCTACGTGACGGGAACAACCTCTTCCTCGTTCCAGAAGCCCGCTCCTCAAAGCACCACATCTACGTCTATTGAGTCATCCTCTCGAGTTCCTGTCGCCACTGAGAGCCCCGAGCCAGTGGCTGTATCCGCTTCTCAAGAGGCTTCCCCAGAATATATTAACCCCGTTCAGGCCCCTCCTCCTACTGAGAATGAGAGCGAGAAACGCCGCAACGCTCGGGAGATGGTGGCCCAGGATCTGGAGACTTGGCAGACCAAGTTTGCTACACAGGCTGATGAGGGTGCCACCGACTTGGAGGAGCGTGTTGAAGAGATTGCCAAGCGCATGATCGAGGAAAACGTTGACACCAAAGGCAGGCAGCTCTTTAATGATCTCGAAAGCACAATTGATTCGGAGCTCAAAACTCTCCGAACCAAGATTTCTGCTCTGGCCGGATCCGCTGGGGAGGACGCCGAAGTTAACGAAGAGATCCTTTCCGCTGTTCGATCTTCTGGTATGGCCATTAAGAAGAAGGCCCAGGCCATTCGACAATGGCGCGAGGTCTATGACACGGAGCTCCAAAACACTGTCATAACCGTTGCCGATGTTCATTTCCAGGTATTGGACGAGACCAGAAACCTCGCCTTGCAACAGATTGGCATGAGGTGGGCATGGACTGACGGCATTACATACAAGGATTGGGCCAAGTATCATGAGCTCAAGAGTACTCTCAACGAGTGGACTGAACAGCTCAAGCAATTGATCGTTACGCACCCCGCGCTCCTTGAGGCTCAGGAAGCTTCTGCACGCGTCGAGGATGAGGGGATGGAAATTGCCTCGGCTGCTGCCAAGGAGCTGGCTCGACTCAAGGAAGTTGCTCGATGGAAGGTTTCTGCTGGAGACGCAACAGACAACTTTGACAGTGACGCGATGGAGCTTGCTGCTGAGCAAGCTATTGCGGCAAAGAAAGCCGAAGAGCAACCCCCTGCCCACCAAGACAATGCAGCCTCCAGCCTCTCTGAATCTGTGGAAGAGGCTACCTCTAAGGCACACGAGGTCGAGCAAGACCTGGAAGACTTTGTTGCATCCATTGCAGAGCCCGCAAAAGAGGAAGCTTCTGAAGCCGCAGACTCTGCTAGCCAGAGCGTATCCAGTGTCTCATCTGCTGTCGATAAGAAGCCTACAGTGATCGACGAGGCTGCCTCAGCCGTTTCCAACACTGCCGAATCCATCGCCAGCGGCGCCTCCAGCATTGTTTCCGAAGGCGAAAAGAGCGCCACCAACGTTGTTGAAGACGCGTCAAGCGAGCTCTCGGAAGTGCTTGAATCAGCCACCAATGTCGCAGAATCAGAAGACAGCAGTATGTCGACCCCCCTTGCTTCGGAAGCATCTCAAGTGCTTATCGGTGACACCTTTTCGATAGTCAGCAATGGTAGTGAAGAGCCCAACGCGGCCGATGATAAGGAGCCACTCGTCGAAATCGAGGAGGATCCTCTGACCCATCGCGATGAGACCCCTCTGTCGGAGCAGCATGAGCATATCAAGCCTGCCTTCCTCGGCGCTGCGGCCCAGGAGGTCCCCCACCGACAGATCGTTCTTGAGGATTACATCGATACGGATGCGATCGCAAGCGCAACCGATGCCGCGCAGTCAGCTTACACAAATGCCGTATCTCGAGCCTCTGAGCAGTACTCGAGCGCGCTATCGGTCGTGTCTGCTCAGATTTATGGAACTCCTAAGCCAGTTCATGAACAGCTGTTGTCTTCTCTGTCATCTTCCTACGACAACGCCGTCTCGGCTGCTGGTGATCAGCTAGAAAAGGCTAAGGGTGCTGCTACAACAGCCGCCCAACAGCTCCCAACTACCACTACTGTACCTACCTGGCTCGACTGGGAGCGAATTGAATCCATTGCGTCCCAGCGGCTCAACGAAGGCCGACTGTGGGCTGAGATTCAGTACCAGAGTGCTCTTATTGCCGCTGGACTTGCCACCCCCACTCCTTCGTCGACTCCCGAGAAGTACTACGAGCAAGCTAAGCTTAACTATTATGCTGGACTTGGTATCGCCCAGGACCGATACTCTAGCTTCCTGGCCGGTGCGTCATCTGCTCTGTCGTCCCTCACCGCGACACCTACTCCTACAGACCTTGCCGGATCTGCTTCCTCCGTAGCCTCTGTGGCTCGGGAGTCGGCAGCTTCTGCTGCCCAGGCGGCTGGTGACGCGGCTGGATCTGCCTATTCGGCTGCCGGTGATACGGTCAAGTCGGCCGCTCAAGCTGTAGATGAGTCAATTTCTTCAGTTGTTGATGCCGCCAACGAGCAAATCTCGAGTGCTGGCCTGGCTATTGGTGACTCTTGGAACAGTATTGTTGAGCAGATCAGTGGCCAAGTTTATGGCGAGCCCACGCAGATTGCCTGGTACGAGCACGTTTGGGGCGACGCAAGCTCCTACGCAGCCAAGGCTACTGACGCCGCTGCTGACAAGGCTTCTGCCGCATCGGAAGCAGCATCAGCATCTGCCGTGACCGCTTCAGCCGACGCACTGAAGCAGTATGAGGCCGTGAGTGGGCTTGTCTCTGAACTTATCAGCGGCAAGGAGCCATCCTTTACTGAAAGCGTGCTTTCTCGATTCCAGGCGGCTTACGCCACTGCCGCGGCCAACGCCGAGAGCTTTGCAAGCCAGGCCAACGAAGCGGCATCCTCAGTTGGCGATAAGGTGGGCAGTGCTGCCAGCGAGGCGACTGAAGCTGTCAAGGAAACATTCCAGCGTTCGAAGGATGAGCTGTAAGCCATATGACATGACCGACCCGGAGGTACATTCTTTTGGACGATACCCTAGATGAAATGACGATCGTTTATAATGCCATGGATGAAGATGCTACGGAGGATTAACAAGAATGCAATGGGAAGGAACGGAAAAGGATCAAGAAGATGGAAAAGTTGCAGGACATGAATAAGGACGAAGGAAGGACGTTTGTGTTCGATGGGGTTTGGATCTCATTTGTAATTGGCGATGCCAGGCTGTTATGTATTATTATGATTGCTAGCCCTAATGAGATGCATTAAAGCCAGGTCATGTGCCAGCGATTGTAGTTTATGAAGTGAGTGCTATGAAGCTGTCTAGCAGCATTGAGCTTGGGTGAGAGATACTAGTGAGTCTTGGATAGTCGCAAACTTCCGGTTTTTTTTTCTAACCATCCCCTGTAAAACATGTCTTTAGCAGATGAAGTGATGAACCGATAAACAAGTTTGCTTTACAGCAAGTTTGTTGGAGCAACACCTTGAGCATCCTTCTACGGGCTAAAGAGGAAGCTGGTAATAGGATCGACGTTGAAATCTGCCTGCTTGCTTTTCAAGGATAAATGCGGCCGTGACGTAGACAACCTAAGATGACGATTATTCCAAGTATCAATTGTCAAGTTTATACGGGAGAGTTATGGAAAAGTCTTCCTAATAAAGACCGGTGGCTATGCTTGAAAGGAAGCTTCAACTAAACCGATTCTTCAATACTGGCTAAGTAGCGAGAGGGGATACGCGAAACTAGATCAAGAAAGTGGGCTCTGTTGAGCGGAGCAAATTACCGAGGTCAATTGGATTTTGTCTTTTAAGATATTTCTTATTTTCTAATTAGGTTGTTGCTTGTTGGTTGGTGTGCGAGCAATCGTCATACTGTCAAGCCATGCCGCCTTGGTAAAAGCCAATTTCAACTTCAACTTCAAGTTACAGTCAATGGCAATATAATATCGATACAACCAATTTCGGATATGACACTCTCACGGGAAATTTTACCGAGGTGTTAGGCTATGCAAAGATGGAGTCGAGTCTCCACGGGGATCATCTGGGGAACGAGGAACCAAGAGTCTCGACTTTGAAAGGACTCGTAACGATGGATCCCATCAGCCATAAAGGTTGAATGCTCATTGGTTTTGCTCTTGAAGGATCTCACATGCTTGAGCCGCTACCTCTCTGGACTATACTATTGAGGTAATTGTTGTGCGTTTGTAGAAGGATTAATCACTGAATTTGCGCCATTTGCCCTGAAGAAATGATACTGGTCAATGCTTGTTAGTTATCATTAGACATGATCAACAAGAACAGGGTTCAAGATAGCCTAACTAACGTAGAGTGTATCATCTCGCCACTACCGGCTTGGTGTTGCATGTATTATCCGTTATGTCGCGCCATTTAAGTAAAGACCTCCGATGGCCCGACACCGGGGATATTTTTTTCACTTATTTCTCGTTGAATTTCTTATTTTGTGAATATTCGGGGATACCGAGGTACACACGTCTCAAGTCGTATCTATATAAGAAACTACCTTACTGAACAGAAATTGTGCAACACTACATTTACCATCCATTGAAGAAACAGAGAACAATATAGATTGCCTCGCTTCTTATGGAATTCGTCGTCGAGTTCTTTTCGCTACTCCTCAAATCAATTCGTTGAAGTAGAGCCAGACTCTGTGCTCTCTCAACCATATTCTCACTTTTACGAAACCCAGACGTTCTTATAGCCGGCCAGCAATGCCCGGCATCAACACCACTCCTCCGGCTTACACTGGGGGAGAGAAAATTGTTGGGGACAAGGAAAGCGGCAGATTGCCTTTCGAAGAGCTGCAAGAACCACCATCTCCCCAAATTGTCAAGCGAGATGCTACTCATCGAAAACTCAAGTCGCGCCATATCCAACTCATTGGTATTGGTGGCACTATCGGAACCGCTCTCTATGTGCGTTCTCAAAACTACTCTTCTCCCTAATATGGCATGTCATCTAACACGAGACATAGGTCCAAATCGGAAAAGGATTATTGAATGGCGGTCCGGCAAGCTTGTTCCTCGCCTTTACGATCTGGTGCACTTTCATCCTCGCCATCACCATTTGCATGGCTGAGATGGTGACATATCTGCCCATATCCTCGCCCTTTATCCGCTTTGCTGGACGATATGTCGACGAGGCGTTTGGATTCGCAGCGGGATGGAACTTTTTCATCTTTGAGGCGACACTGGTTCCCTTTGAGGTCGTGGCCTGTAACCTCATTCTACACTTCTGGACCGATGTGATTCCCACAGGAGCTGTTATTGCCATCATTCTTATTCTTTACGCGATTATTAATGTATTGGCTGTCAAGTGGTACGGCGAGACTGAGTTTTGGGCTGCTCTTGGCAAGTAAGTTCACTTTTTTCTTACGATGCGAAGAATAGTGTTTAACAGCAGTTTCTAGAGTCATCCTTATCGTGGCTCTCATCATCTTCACCTTCATCGTCATGGTCGGAGGAAACCCGCAAAAAGATGCATTTGGCTTTCGATACTGGAAGAACCCAGGATCATTTGCACCTCTCTACTACGAAGGAGCATTAGGTCGGTGGCTCGGCTTTCTGCAGTGTCTTATCCAAGCCTCCTTCGCCGTCGCCGGGCCCGACTACGTATCCATGGCCGCCGGTGAGGCCGAAAACCCTCGACAGGTTATGCCTCGGGCCTTCAACGCCGTCTTTTATCGTCTCACGGCCTTTTTCGTTCTCGGCTCACTCTGTGTCGGTATCTTGGTTCCGTACAACGACAAGGAGTTGACTGCGGCGTATACCAACGGCGAGCCCGGTGCTGCTGCTTCGCCATACGTCGTGGCCATGAACCGTCTGGGAATTAACGTCCTGCCTCACATCGTCAACGCAATGGTCCTTCTATCTGCCTTCTCAGCCGGAAACTCTTATGTCTATTGTGCATCGCGATCGCTCTATGGCCTCGCTCTCGAGCGAAAGGCCCCCAAGTTCTTGACTACTTGCACCAGAACAGGTGTACCCGTCTACTGTGTCGCCTTTGTTCTCCTCATCGCTCTCCTCTCGTTCCTTCAGCTGTCTAACAACACCGCTGTCGTCCTTGAATGGTTCGTATCTCTTGTCACGGCATCGCAGCTCATCAACTTTTCGTGCATCTGCGTGACCTACCTGTGCTTCCGCCGCGCTCTCAAGGCGCAGGGCATTAGTCGAGACACCCTGCCATACAAAGCTTGGTGCATGCCCTTTGCGGCGTATTACGGTTTTGTGGGCACGTTTGTCATGGTTTTTGTAGGAGGTTACACAGTGTTCTTGCCCATCGAAGGACACTGGAACGTCCCAGACTTTCTCTTCTCGTAAGTCAAATCTTTGTTATTTCTATCAGTTGCTAACAGACCAGATACACATCTGTTGCTCTCTTTCCAACGCTGTATGTCGGTTGGAAGTTGATACACAAGACCAAGATCCATAAGCCTGAGGAAGTTGATCTTTGCAAGAACCTCGACGAGATCGAGGAGTACGAGCGAAACTACATCCCTCAACCCCCGAAGTGAGTTTTACCGAAATAATCCGTGAGCTTAACTAGTTAACAATACGATAGATACCTCTTTGAACGCATCTTGGACAAGCTGTTCGGTTAAGAGCCTGGCGCAGATGATGTCAAAGCAAAAGTGTTTATATCAACCTAGTGAAAAAGCAAGTAGAAGACAAGATCGAATATGACGCTATGCTGCCCATTTGTCCTCTGTATCAAACCCAAACCCAATTGCGTTATAGTCTGTTGTTCCCCATTGTGCCTATGATGCCCGCGGTAAGCATCCTTTCTGTCCATTCTCAAAGTTCAGATCCCAAATACTCAGTAGTTGCCCGTGATGATCTCAAAATTCTTCGCTAGCAGACGAACTTCCGTCAAGGTCCATGCTTGCTTCTCCCTCGCTCTGTCCGTCATTCTCAAAAATTTGCATGTCGTTTCCCATTCCGTTCTCTGTATTGTTTCCCATGTTGATGTCATTTTTGGCTTCCGTGTTATTTTCCACAACCGCATTTGTGCCTTCAGTCGGTTCCGCGGAATGTTTGGCTGTAGCCATGGCCATGAGGAGCTCGTTGTTGGACTCCTCGAGGGCCCGGTTGACGGCGGCCTGTTTCTCGTCCCTAGGAGCCAAGGCTTTCTCTCCGCTGGGAGCACCATATCTATAAATGAGAGGGTCTTGTTCATAGCAGCGCATTTCATCTTCGTCTATAAGAAGGAATTGTTCGTAAAAGGGTATTTCTTCCTCGCCGAAGAGCATCTGGTCGTCGTCGAGAAACAGTTCATCCTCGTCCAGGAGAAGCTCCTCTTCTGCGATGAGGAGGCCGCCGTCGTCGAAGAGCATATGTTCGCCAAAAAGCATGTCTCGAGTGATTAAGCCATCCTCTTGATTATTATCGCCCACAGGAGTTGCGGAATCAGAGCTGGCGGAAGCGATAACTTCTGTGTGTCCTTCTTCAACAGGCTCTCGCTCATGGAGCAGAGGGCATGGCTCCGTCAGGTTGTCGTTTGGCCATGGTTTCTTCTCGATGAAATCGTCGGCGATGTCGTTGGGAATCCAGCAGTCTCTGCCCCAGTGGTGGGCAAGGGAGCATCTCTCGAGAGTCCATACCTCTGGGTCGGGATCGATGAAATGGCCGCAGTCAGGGTAGACGTAACGAACAGGTTTGCACATGATGATCTGAGTATATCGTCAGCTTCAATTCAAGAGACCTCTCGTGTTGAATACTTACCGTGCCTCCGACCCCAAGACGTTACCAAGAATGGTGACAAGTTGAGAGAGAATTCGAAAGAAGAGCTCATGCCCTTCCCCATCTTGAATGAAGCTCTTGTATTCATCGTGGTTTGTTTGATGCGTTATTGTAGTCAAAGGCAGTGAATTGTTTGCCGTTTACTTAGTGTATCACTTAATTGACACCGACGGCAAGGGTCAAAGGCAGACAATGGCGCCGAGTGCAGAAAACAAACGGATATGCACGTCAATAAAATGCTCCCGCACTATGCACTATCAACTATACCTATTGAGGGCAGAGCAAACGGGAGATTCAAGGCAGTGGAACGAGCAGGAAATATCTGGTTTCATTCACCAAGGAAATTGCACTTCGCCAACGCCTTAAGTAGCACTGTAGCTTATTGTCAAGGAAGAAGTCTTTTGTGAGATTAGTGCTTGCTTTTATATTTCTTTCTTAATCAAGATTGTCTGACCGCTCTGATCAGAGCCTCGACGTTTGCTGAAGGCCTCGTGCCTTGCCTGTGGCCAGTCACTGGCGACTGTATAGAGAGCAGCTCATCTAGCCACTATATGTTTCATGCTGAATCAAGGCTTGCCTACAGGCACAACTGACTGTATCTGTAGGATACGTCCCTCTCAGTAAATCGGACTGATAAAGACCGTTTTGATGCCAGAGGAAGTAGGAGAATAGTCACAAAATCGTGGGTTAATTGAGATAAACACCTTCTTGCGCGCATCAACTGGGGAGTGAAAAGAGCAAGATGTGATTGGAATTACTCAGAGACTATACCAATAAAAAACCACTCGAGAGAATCGAGGTCGCCCTTCTCTGCAGCAATCCAGCTTGAACCCTCTTGTTGCAACTAAGCCAAGATGAGCAGTCTATAGCGCACCTCCAACTCAAAAGAACAAATTTTCAGATGCTACTTTGCAGAGATATATCAATTTTTGTTTAAATTTTCCATATCCATTCTAGCTTTTGGGTGATTCCTACCAACTAGTATACAGACACAACTTATCCATCCCCTTACCAGGCGCATCGTGCGGCCATTCTTGTGCTCTTGTGAAAGGCAACTCCATTGTAAATACCATCCTGTAAAGCAATCCCATGCCAATAACTCCAAAGGTTTTTAACCTCGCCTCGGTACTAATCAACCCGAGGCTATCCGTTCCCTGGCATACTATCAAGGCAAGTAGGTGATGAAACCCATGAATACAACCAAATCCGTTGTAAGCAACCGTCGGTCGCATTTCAAATACTCCCGCTACCAGTTGAAATAATGAGAATAAAATGGGTCAGAATGGGGACATAAGAGAATAGTGCCACAACATGTGACTGCTCAATGATCAAAGCTGCTTGCGATCTTGGGATATCATGAATGTGGTGAAAAGAAACAGGGTAACGAGTCATCGACACAGAGTCAAATCCTGCGTGACTTGCGCTTATGAAGGTGTGCCGCGCTCTTCAACACGCTCACCCTCAAAGCTGTAGAGGCGCACCTCGCCATCTTCACTGCCACTCGCCATACGACTATCGCTAAGACCAACGCATGTAACAGGACCAGCATGGCCAGTGAAGCTGCGTTCACATTTGCCGGAGCGAGGCTCCCAGATCTTAGTCATGGAGTCGTTAGCGCCTGTGACTACACGGAGAGTGTCGCCGACAAGGCCCCAGATACCTTCAACATGACCAAACATGCTGCGGATACACTTGCCAGTGGTCGTATCCCAGAGGCGGACAGTGTTGTCCAATCCGCCGGTGAGCATGTAGCGCGGAGGCAGTGGCCGGTCCGGGTCGGAGGTGAATCCCGACCCGTATGCTGCCCTATCATCCACGGGCTGCTCCACAGTCACAGGCGGAGTGTTGCTTCGGCCACTTGACACAGACGCAGTATCCGTGTTATCCAGCTGGGGCACCTCATCGGGCTCAAAGTCCGGGGGCATTAAGAGCACCTGCTGTACCTGGCCCACATGGCCGAGGAATGTCTTGATACATTGCTTCGAGTCAATGTCCCAAAGCTTGACCGAGAGATCATCCGATGCTGAAAAGACAACTCGCGAGGGCGAGTCGATGCGCACGTGGTTGACCCAATCAGTGTGGCCTCGGAGACAAAACGTCTGTTTGGTATCAAAGCTAAAGACCTTGACCGTCTTATCAATGGAGCCTGATGCCAGAGTACAACCATCGTAGTGAACTGACAAGACACCTTCGGTGTGGCATTGGAGAGTGCTCAGACACTCTCCCGTCTGCCAATTCCAGATCTTGATTGTCTTGTCAAAGCTGCCGCTGATCAATTTGGAGTCGTCGAATTGCAGAGTTCGCACTGCCGACGTATGGCCTCGTAGCGTGCGCATCACCTCTCCTGTCTCAATATCCCAGATCTTGATAGTTGTGTCGTAAGAGCCGGTTGCGAGGATATTGTCGTCAAACTGGAGACATGTGACGCCATTGTCGTGACCTTTGAATGTTTTGATGGAACAACGACCCGTCTTCCAGTTATATCCTACCTTGAAACGGTCGCGGTAAACGTCTTTCCACGGTCGAAACTTGCGCTCTTGCTCGAGCTGTTGCCGTGGCTTGCTCACACCGTTGGCCTTGGAGCGTTTAGCAGCTCGCTCATCATGCTCGTGTTCGTGGTCGTCGGCTTGGCGTTTTCGTGATTCGTTCGATTGTGTCTCAGCCTTGTTGTCGATCTCAACCACGTCGGCGGCATTCGGATGTCGGTGCACTTGTTGATGGCGGCTCCACGCCATGAGCTTTTTCCTTTCAAGCAGAGGCAGACCCCAGCCGCACTTGGTGCATTTGCGGTCAATATGCTGTTCGCACATGCGATGCCACACCACGTCGTCGTCAGCAAGGTTCCGCCACCGGCGGCTGACCTGAGCGGCTTTGCAAAGAGATACGGTGTCGAGATAGGATAGGATCTTGTAGGAGAGTTCGGTAGGTAGGGCAGCGAGAAAATCGATTTTGAGTTGTTCTTGGACCTCGCGCGATACAGTAGAAAGCTGAGGGAAACAACATTGCGTGATGATGCCCTGCAACATCAACTCGCGGTGTTTTGATGGGGCAGCCGAGAAGAGAGACCAAACGTGAGTGATGGCTTCTTGGTCCGCGGATGAAAGGCTGTTGAGTTCCTATGAGAGAGCACAATGTTAGCATAAAGCCATCAAAATGATCGACAAGGAGGTTATCAAGCTAGGCTAGGTTGGAGTCGGCGGGGAGGTAGGAGATTGGAGACTCACACTTTGAATAAACCCCATCTTGGATTCGTCGGCTGCACGCCGACATTTCGAATCAGGTCGGTGACGGTAGCAAAACTTGCTGTTGGGGTCCTTCTTTCGAGCAGTCGGATTGGGGCTTGTAGATAGAGGCATGGCCGTCTTGGCCTTGCCAAAGGGTGCATAGAGACCAGGAATGTGTTCCTTGAGGAACGGGCTGACGGTCTTGCCGACCAGTTCGGAAGGCATCTTGACGAGTCGTGGATTGATTTCTTGATCGGATCGTTGTCGGTCGCAATTGTTTTTAGAGGGTTGTTGTTGGGAGTGTATTTCGAGGTCTTGTTCAGCGTCGGCGTCGGCGTCGGCGTCGGCGTCGGTGAAGCTCAGAGAGTCGCCGTCAGGAGGAAGAGGAAGTGACGTGGAAAAGCTAGAGGCATGGCGATGTATAGAAGTTGTTGTTGAAACCGATGCAGAAGGCGAGGTAGACGTAGAAGTAAGAGATAGAGTTGATGCGATGGGGGCGGCGCCAGAAGACTCGGGAGCCCAGTGGCTGTTGACGAGCGATGAGGTTTCCATGGCGCAGGTCAAGCAGGTAATATCAAAGCAAGGGCCTCGGGGGGGTAGATCGGGAGTTGCGCGATGGGAGGGCTAGATATCGTAACTCCCTGCTGGGTCCGGGGAAGAGTGACTCTCAGGCGGGATCTGAGGCAAACTGGCTGGCTTATGGCGTGCTGGGCAGCATGAGCTTGTGGACCACCCTGAAAGACGGAGACTGAGACTGAGACTCAGACCCCCGGTCAGCGGCTGTGCGACGACGGTCTGTCTGCAAAGACGCTAATTGAATTCGGAAGGAGGTGATACGAATTTTGATTTGTGATTGTTCCGGGTGGTCGTTGTTGGCTGATATTGGTTGTACCTAACGAGTGTCGTGTTGATGATTTGTGGTATGAAGGTGTGACGTTTTGGCAATCATCTTTGGCTTTGGTGCCGTGTCCTGTCCATTCGGGTCGTCGGGGAGGGGTCCCTCTTCTTTCCCGTCTGGCTCTGGCACAATTCCATTCCATGCCGATAGCTGACATAAAACGAACCACCTTGGGATGAACCCTTTAGCTTTATGTACTTCTAGTATAACATATATTAGAGTATATCTTGTGAAAGTACTATTTCTATTGCCTCTAAAGCCCTCTGTATATTATAATCTTTTTCGAGTGTCTGAAATTATATTGCCTCCTTACATCCATTTTTTATAACTGCCAGTTATAGCAAGCTTGTCTATTCTGTCACCAATTCCTGTAATGGCGGGGAAGCGGCAGGGAAGGAAGACCCGTGGCTGCTGCTACCTCAACATAAAGTTTTCTAGCGGTCTACTAACGATGATTGATTCAATCCATCCATATCGAACCCCAGCTTATTCCCTATCGTGAATTATCCATTGATACTTATCTCTTTAATCTCCAGTGCCAGCTCTTCTATAAGCACTCCATTCGTGTGACCGTGTTCACTAATAGAACGCTATCATTAAAAGTTGCTGGATAGGTAGGTCTAATCCCTGGTCGACTTGTCCGCACTGATTTGAGCCCTGGGGCGCTGGGCCCTTGCCCATGCTGTTCAATCATCTCACAAGAAGCTCTTTCGAATTTGGGCCCCAAATGGCGTTATCAGAGACCGATCGGGCGGGCTGATGGTAAAAGTGGATCCCTAGCACGGCAGTCGGTCAATGTCAAGTTCAAGATGGCGGCTCTGCTCAGAAATAAGTCTCCGATATTTGCCACTTGAGCTCCCACCATCAGAGTCAGTCTTTTCATGATGAGAATCGACAACAAACCTGTTTCAGGGGACATCAAAATACTATTTGCAACATCTTTAGGGGACCTGACGCTATTTTATTTCAAGTCATGCATGAGAATGGAGTGATGGGGTCAGAATTGGACCCTACTGGGACCTGAGACCCTCTCTCACGACACCACGACACGCAGGAAATGTTCTAAACGCTCTCAGCTGTTAATCTCTTGCGGTCAACCACATTACAGCATTGGCTCTGTGATGGCCGGCAGATGAGAATAAAATGGATCCTCCAGTGCCGTGGCATCCTCGTCTCTGTTACATAAAAGACTCCATCGTCAGAATTCTTCTACTTTGTCTCCTCTTTTTTACGTCTTGTTTTCTCTTCACTTGGCCCCTTGTTTTCACACATGCAGCTGATCTGATTCCTCAATGGTTGAATTTTCTCTTACACTTGTACGGACAGTTTAAGACAGACACCAGACGCCTGGTGATATCTGCGCCACAGGAAGCCACAATATCCTGCTGAAATCCATCACCAAAAATGCCAATTTTATCTTTCATCGATCCCAACCTGAAGTTCCACCTCGACATAACGACATCTGTGGTTGTTCTAGAACTTGCCACTGAGATGATGTGATTTCTGGGGGCAATGTCTTTATCAGTCCCATTTCCATCTTTGTCATCCAGTCTCTCGCTATCTCCGACATCCGGAATCGAATTCATCTATCACCTTGACGGCTTATCAACCTTGATATCACTTGCTGAACATGTTGTGACTCAACAATTCGGTACGGAGTATATTGGATGATAACCCCGTCTGCGTATGGCAACATCAGATCTACCAATCTGTTTCTGATACTGTATGCAGAGAGGCTGGGGTGCTCACTTGGGGACTTGAGCACATCATCACCTGTATGGCCGTGGCGCTGAACCATAATCCTGAGCACATTAGACCTGGCAATGCTATGATCCGGAACATCTTCGAATCTCAATTCTTTTTCTTACGTGGCCATGTCCAAGCTCGCAACATGGGCCTCTTTGGCCTTCCCTCCGACTGTTCCGTGACTCAACGAGGGTGAATAACGCATCCTACAGCCTCATTCGACCGATATAGCCTACGTCGAATCGAACATCATTGGATCCTAGCCTGCTGCTGCTGCCCGAGGCTTTTTCACAGCTGCAACTTACCTGGAAGCCCGGCCATTTACAGTAGGTAGCCATCTGATATACATAGGTAGGCTCAGCCACCTGCTTCAGATCCCCTGTCTTATCCTTCTGGACAGCGCAATCCTGTTTCAAAGGCCTTGCGACATTATATATCGGTGTGGCGAAATCCCTAACAAAGCAAACCTCCTGCCTCATCAGTGTCTCTGATTCGATATCCCAGGCGCCATGCATCAGCGACGGGCACGGGTCATGCAACTAGAGATTTCTGACGGGGAGATGATTCCAGATTTCCTTCAGGAAGTAAGATGGTGCGTGTCGTCGGTGACTCGACGCTGTTGACCTTGTGTAGTGAGAGAAGTGTAAGCAGGGCGCAGTATTGAGGTCGGGAATATCCCGCCTAGGTATTGCGCAATGTTAATACTTCGATGGTAAACATAGTATAATGATATCGTAGGTGAAAGGATCTCCCAAACACCGCCCTTTGTCCGGAGCACGGCCTGCTCCATGAAGGCCGTAGATGATATGACCACCTTGACTCTAGATATCGTTGTAACATACCAGGATGGTACATCTTAGAAAGTTGTGACGCGCATCTCAACTTGATCACACCCCAGGTATAAGGTGCATAGGAATGCTTATTTTCTATAGCTACATAATGCTAATTTGTGTTCCGTTGCTCCAACAACAAGCGGGTTCTCTCAAATGAGCGCCTTTGGTGAGATGGCCGAGTTGGTTATGGCGTCAGGTTAAGGTTACCTTAACACCTAAGATTCCTGATGGAGCAATCCTCCTGGGTTCGAGTCCCAGTCTCATCAACTACTTTTGCTTTTGCTATTTCTTTTTTCCTCTGTATCTGAAATTTCACTTGGCATCTTATTGTTAAATAATAGAATTCAGCACGAGGGCCTCGCACTTTTTGCGGTGTGTAAAGCATGGATACGCCTTGCAGCCAATTCTGCTAGTAACTACCTTATATATATATGCAAGCTGTTTATTAAATTAAATCTAAGTTAAAGTGTGTTTTGAGTTACAGAAGTTAAAACATGCCAAGATTCTGCAAAAACTTAGGCATAAGTTAGAACGGTAATTGTGTGAGCATGAGATATCATGTTATCTAGAAAGGACGTGCTCTTTGTTATTGTGTACGTATGCATCTTATAGCACAAATAATACTTATAAAATTTTTAGCAAGCCCACTTGAAAAGGCTAAGAAGAGATCCGTGAATTTTTGTAATTTAGACGTTGTTCTTACAGGCAAGTTTTAAGTTGAGCAGTAGGGAGTTGCTGGAGCCCTTCTTTACTCGATTTAGCCATCTTTTCTTATAATCATAAATTATCTGTCGTCTTGCGATACTGCACCATCTTCTTTATCAGTAAGGCATTTTGAGAGGACAATTTATACGAAAATGCTCTAATTCATTGCCTATCAAGACGGCATGACTCTTGTTAAAGCCGGGTTGGATAGATTTAAGTTATGTATCGGATTTTCCATGTTCCAGCTGAAACGACTAGAATTGTTGAGTTGAGTTTCTGCCTCTTCTTAATAGATGCTTGCAAGCATGAGAGATGGAACCTCGTTTATGTGGGGTTCAAGACAAGTCTCTGGGATAAACCGACGATCGGAAACAGGGATGAGCGCTAAATCAACAGGGTGGCATTCAACATAAGACATGGCTGGAAGCTAGGAGCTGAAGGTGAACTTTCCCAACCCAGCAACATCTTCTTGGATTTCTTCATTTACATCAAGATAGATATTGACTATTGATGGGTGACGGTAATTGTATAAATATTCTCGTTGAAGCCTGCTCAAACCTAGCGAAGCCTTTTTCGAAATTGGATAATGAGCTGTGCTCCCCCCTCATTACCTGGACATATCTCTCGGAGTACGAGCCCGTTTCCGTCTTGGTTGATCTACCGGCAGATTCTGTCTCAAGCCACGATAGTTACCCCCTCAGTAATGATGTGTGCTGACCAGTTGGCGCTGATGATATCCCCGCTCGCAGGCCTCAGCGAGGACCCTTCAGCCAGCCATACATGCCAATCATGACTATGTTTAAACCAATAGTGTTTCTACAGTCCAACTTTATGCAGTAGCCTTCAGATGTCACTGTTCCTTGGTATGCTCTTCTAATTCAAGTTCACCAAGCAAGAGCTTTGCACGGTTAATATGCTCATGTTAAGAAGAGATTTCAAGCCGGTCCACGTACAGGGGAACGCTTCGGCCCGTAGCGATCCGCAAATACTAAACCTTTAAAGTCCGTCACGGTGGGAATTATCAAACGCCGAGACACGGGTTGATGCAAGGGTGACTGAGACACGTGTAGCTTACAGGAATGATTGGCCGGAGGAATATGGCCGGACCTTGACTGTAGGAGTTGTTGGAGGGCCTTATTAGCCGCTGCAGGAAAGACAGAACATTGGAGGAACTGAGAAGTACTCTTACAGTGAGTAAATGGCTGGCTGAAGAAGTGATATTGCAAACAGCCTCATTCCTGGTTTGAGCATGTTGTGGCGTGGCTGACCACTACTAGCCTGGTGATAAAACAAGGATTCACCTGCAACTTGAAGATCAATCTCACCCAATACGTCGATTACAGCATCCTCAATGGAATATGCTTTCTTCTACAGAAGGAGTACTCTTTGTATTGACCGCCATCCAGCCTCAACTCAGCACTAGTAAAGACATGCAGAAAACCATCGTATGCACCTCAAACAAAAGAGAAATGTTTACGATCAGCAATGTAGTGTCTTGTACATGGAGAGATCTCTTGATTATAGCATGTGAAATGGATGCCAAATAGTATAGTTGTAAGATATAAAACACCACTCTGCTCATCTACTTCCAACATAATTCATTCGTCTTCCATCTCAACATCTGCCTTTCACTCAGAACATTCCTCACTAGTATACCAGAACATTTCTACAGCCACGATGTTTGTCTACCAAGGAAAGCTCAACTGGTACCACTACGGCAAGGATGAGACCTTTGTCATCATCCTTCCCAGTGGCCCAGTGCGTGTTGGCGACAGCGTCTACCTTTTCTCTCAGTGGACAGTGGATGCTCAGGGCAACAAGAAACAGAACTGGTTCAGCACCCTCACTGTCGACACTGTCGCTCAGACTCAGGGCTCTGATGTAACATTTTTCCTGAAGGGCTCTTGGTACAATTATACCATCACTACCAAGGGCGGTTACAAAGAGCTCAGTGTCGTCATGAGAAACCCCCAGAACGGCGTGAGCGATCCTATGCCTCTTCAGCGCATCTGGGAATCCAAGGAAGAACTCACCGACACGACTCGCATCTGGACCGGCAAGTTCAACTGGATGCACTTCGCCCAAGATGAGCCGGCAATCTTTATCGTCCCTGATGGCTTTGGCGAAGGCAAACCCATTCTGTCTTTGTGGCAGTACACCAAGGACTCAGCTGGAAAGCTAAAGGATCCATCCTTCCGCAGTGAGGTTCAGAAGTCGGTGTCGGGCATTGGTAGTGATGTAGTCAAATTCTCCTACCACTCCTACTACGACATCAGCTGCACTTGGGAGGCTAAGACGGACAAGCTTGCTGTACATGTCCAGGAAGGTAGCCATGGTGAGGATGTTGGCAGCATGATTCGATCAGCTATCATCGAGCGCCAAGTTCACACCCAGTATGTATTATCTTGGCTATAACCTTAGTTCCTGCTGCTAACACTATCATTAGTGACTTTGACCCCCCTGAGGTCACCCCGGAGAAGGCTGAACTTGATGTTCGTCAGCCACAAGCCCAGTCTTCGCTCCCTCGCATTCTGTCTCCTCTGCCTTTCCCTAAGGGTCTCCTCGAGACACTGGCACATACTGCTGCTTTCCTCGACCAAGCGGGCTACCTAGCCAAGTATGCTCAAGATGTACGTAATTACCTACCTCATATCTTGATGGGACTTTACTCACTACGTATATAGCATTTTGCTGCCCTAGATGCCGATTATCACGCCCTACTTCAACTGCTCAAGGCTAGACAGGCCGATATTGCCAACCTCAACAAGACCAAGGAAGAGCTCACTCTTGATCGTGACGCTGCGAGAGCCAAGGCCGATCAGTTGGAAAAGGAGCTCCAGAAAGCCTTGAAGGAGGCGGACGAACTTCGAAAGAAGATCCTTGAACTCGAGGATTACATCCATAACGACAAGATCAAGGATGATGAAGCTCGCAATATTCTGAAAAAGACTCAGGATGAACTCAAAGCTGCTCAAGCTGAGATCAGCAACCTCAAGAATCAGCTGGCAGCCTCACAAGCCAAGGTTGAAGAACTCAAGGCCCGTATTGACAAGCTACTGCAGAAAATCATCGAGCAACAGACTACCATATCCCGCCTCGAAGCGGCGTTGGATGTGCAGAACAAGAACAATGAGGCTTTGACCAGGGAGAATGGTGAGCTCAAGTCAAACAAGGAGGAGCTTGAGAAGTCAAACGGTCAACTTCAAGGACAGCTTGATCGTGCCCAGAAGAGGATTGCCGAACTGGAGAAGAAGGTCAAGGATCAGGCAGGAACAATTGATGATGCGATCTCCGAGAAGGAAGCGGCGCAGTCCAAGGTTTCTACGGCGCAAAAGGCGCGTTCCAAGGCGGAGCAGGAGTTGGAGGATTTCAAGAAGAAGGCTTACGATGCTGGTCTTGATATCTGAAGCCAGGAAACCTCCCCGGCGTCAGGGCCCAGGGACTTGGTGCCGATGGATGGATGGTCGACACAAAGAGTCCTGAGATACTGTTGGCTCATAAGTGTCGTGTGCTTGACGGCTTGGGAGCTTCGCAGGAGGTGGGGTGGAGACAAGACTGTCTAGTGTTGAATAGATAGCTAAGAAAAGCCTAATTTAACTAACTCGTATCATCCATGGGCTCATTTCGCATCCTTGGCATTGAGTATAGTGTGGCGAGGAAGTTGAAGCAAGGAGGCAACTTACTCCGCTAACACGTTACGAAGACATGGACTCGAGCAAGTCAGACAATTCCCTCTTTTAAAACCGCAACTCCGAACTACCAATTAAGCTATGAATCTTCAAGTTCCATGACTTTTATCGAAGTGACTGCTAAGACACCAAATTCCTGAAATGGCGCCGGAGAAGACAATTGAATTCAACTCTCACGAAAACGCGAAAACGGCTGTAGCCGTCGCCCAAATAGCCTGAAAGAAATCCCCTCGACAATCCAATCCTGACGCGAAACGCTGAATAGCCACGGAGCCGATGGCAGAAGCTACAAAGCAGGTTGCAATCTTGCGCGACAGTCCTGGCTGCAGGATAGCAGTCCCAACCAAAACATCGAAAATGGGGACGACACGGGCTACAGTTGAACCGTCATCGAGCTGGCGGTCATTTTGGTACTGGTAAAAGGAGGATGTTGATGTAGCTCCGTGGGTGAACCGAGAGGCGGCGCCGTAATAAAGGAATAGGGCCAAAGAGATTGGCAGATACTTTTTCAATGTGGTGGACATGGTTGATGTTGAAGATGAATTTGTGAAGTTTTGGATAGTGGTTTTTTCAAATGGGCAATATCAGGTAAAAGCTATAGCCAGGAGGAGAGAAACAGAACGAGAAGGAGGATTTAATAAAAAGGAATGGACCTGCTCTTATGGGTATTGGTTTGTGATCCCAACTGGAATCCTCCTGCTAGGGCTTACTCAGACAAATATATCTGTTTGGTGTTGGACGTGATAGCATCCATGGCTAAGCTCCACCCGGAATGAGACCATAATATCGAGATGCGAGATCTAAGGCGGGGCTGACGATTTGATATTTGACAGATCCTTGTGTAACTAGCAACTAACTGACAGGATACAACAGTAGATTAAAAATGAGATATTTTATACATGTTGCAGTTCAGCTATAAAACTAATAGCAAAGCAAAATAGGTTAATCCACCAATCAAGTAACCTGTGTTTGCTATACGATCGGAAATAACGTAGTTCACCGTTTGATTTCTAAGACAATTCCACTTTCACATTAACGTCATTTTTACTTGATACGAACTTTTTTGTTTCTGCTACACTTCACCGCCCGTTTTTAGGTGTGAAAAGCTTCAGAAAATCCCCACGCTAAGGGATGGCAGCAGCATCATCACAGACAATATCAGTCATGGCTACACCGTTTTGGGGTCCTCAGACCTCATATCTAAAGTGAGTATTAGGCCAATGGCTGGTTGACATAATTGCTAACATGTTCCTAGCTTCTGTGAAGAGGTATACATTGCAATAGCTATCATTGGCTCCAGGATAGAGTTTTAACTATTGAACCAGGACTATGTTGTAACACGGTATATAGCTGAGTTTATCAACACGCTTAGTAGCTTGACATATGGTAAGTGCTTCGTTGATCTTGTACAGCCATCACTGACCTGTTGATACTAGTGGCCTATGGACTCTATGGCTTGTTGACCTCGTCCAAGTTCCCCACTGGTCCTCGATTAGCCTCTTATTGCGGATTAATGGGCGTGGGTATCTGTTCTGCTGGATATCACATGACTCTCAAATATCATACTCAGATGTGTATGTCTCTTATCTTAGCTTTGTTACTGTTCTAATCAAGTCTAGCTGATGAATTATCCATGCATTTACTCACCACGCCCCTCATATACCGTCTCCTCAGTTTCAAAGCCAGTCCTCAACGGACAAGGCTCGTAGGAACTGTCCTCTCAATACTCTTCACTACAGTCATGGTTACTCATATGGTCATGGACGAGTTCTTGTTACATGCCACGACCTTTGGCTTGGGCATCTACGTCATTGCAACACGCGTTCTCAGGATCATCCCAGAGCAAGTTTCCGATCCTACCATAAGGAAGAACCTCCGAAACATCGCCATACTCGGTCTCGGCAAGTCTCTCGACTCCATATTGCGTGCTGCAGGCTAACCGTTTATAGCGTCATTTGGTTTTGGCTACATTGTTTGGTTGATCGACGATTGGGCTTGTCGTTACTTGACCAATGCAAGACACGCTGTTGGCCTGCCCTTGGCCTTTTTTCTGGAACTTCACGGGTGGTATGCTATTCTATGCTTGATTCGCTGTCCTTAATTTGAGCTGTGACTGTCGCTGACCCGCAATAGGTGGCATGTCCTCACTGCCATCGGAGGTTACACTGCTGTTGCAGTCATCGATTTGGTCACTACGGGCGAAGTGACTGAAGATCCTACCCCTGCGTTTGCTTGGCCGGTCCCTTTAGCATCTAAGTTCATGGCAGGATCCACAGGGGCAGTGAAGAAAAGCTGAGCCTCCGGAAATGATGGTCTTGGTAGTGATCAACACGGCATTGACAGGCCCTCAGATTTGCAATGCCTAAAATAGAGGCTGACTCGTACATAGTACAGCACTTACACGCAATCTTAATCCTTGGTTATCTTGTATGTATGGTCAATGCTGAGGAGACGTTTCATTCCGAGACGTGTTTGGCGCTTGAGTTGGTTGCGGGCGCAATACGAATCTGATCGGCAATCTATTTTGGGGTTACGTAGAAATGATAGGATCTCGTCGAGAAGAACAAACTTTTTGTTTGAAACAAGGAAAAAGGTTTCATCAAGTATTTCAATCAATCAGGGTTTTACATCTTATATGAGTGAGGCAATGCTGTGCGCTGTTAGGTCCACGTGGGTAAAACAACAAGTTTTATAGTCTAGATAACTAGAATGCCGATATCTCCCGACTCGTGAAAGGGGCCCACGATTAGTTGCCCGTTCAAGAGAATTAGCTAGCTTCTTTGGTCGTTCTTCTCCGTATGCGGCTCCGCAAAGAATATCAACCGACCAAATGACACGCTGACTATCACAATTTGAAATCTCGGCATCGCCTCTACCGGCGGCGCCTAAGCTTGTTGTTAAACTTGATCTGATGTCGACATCCATTCTAATCCACTCAAAGACCTGCAACGGGCCGAGATCAGACGTGAACTTGGGTTCTTTCGGAGACAAACCCCGGTTCAGCACGGCCATTTCCCCGGCATTTCTTATCTCTGAGCGAGCGAGCAATTAAGCATGAATAGCCGAGAGACAGAGATTGACGGTGGAGTTTTCAGTGGGAAAGATGATCGATGGGGAAATAAGCTTATCCATTCCCCATGGGCGTTGAAGACTCTATCTTTGCCACTCTTGATAGAAACTGTAGAATCAATCTCGAAGGTTTCCAAGAATCAATCAATCATGCATCCATCCCCTGGCCCTGTGTGACATGGCTTGGACAAGACGGCCACTAATAAATTTCCCGCTGAGCCTCACTGCTTGTGTATGCTTCGACGCGTAGATCTAACGTAAGCGGTTGCATCCCGACTTTGCACCGCGCTCTTGATTGCTCCCTCTCGCGCCGCAGCTCAAACGCAGAATAAGGATCATCGGGCCAGAAACGGCCTAGATCTAGAAGCCTAACCTTGTCACTAACTTAGTACAGTGGAACCCTGGCCTGGCCCTGGTGTGCGGACTTTTCTCGATATTGCTCGGCATGGTGGAAACAGAGAGTCTGGGCTATGTTTGAATTCCTTGTAATCACCGAGACCAAAGATAGGGATTTTTCTGGCGTGGAAAGGATAAAGATGCGAAGACGTCCGCCTTGAGAGAGGTGGAATTCCAGCATACAATACAATCTCAGACTATCGACATCATGCCTAGTGTCATTGAATCCCCAAGCGCTTTGAGCTATACACCGGCAGAGACAGCAGAGCTTATCTGTCGAGCTGGTGTGAAAAAGGGAAGAACGAGGCCAGATAAGGTCTTCTTATCTGGTGTCTCGGGTGGATGCATCCTCGCCTTTGGATGTGCTGTTTCATTAACAGTCTTGACGGCACCTTGGTATCAAGAGAATGCACCTGGTCTCATCAAGTGTATCGGTGCTATTGTTTTTCCTCTGGGACTGGTTACTGTGATATTGACCGGAGCTGATTTGTTTACGTCGACAAACTTGGTGAGTCACCTCTGTCTTCCAAGCCATTCAACATCAACTCTAATCATATATCTAGTTTACTTTTGTTGCGGTCCTCAATGGCAGACTATCCGTCTGGAGGATGCTTTTGCATTGGTTCCTTTGCTTCTTTGGAAACTTTGCCGGTTGCCTTTTCGTTATGGCCATAATTGTGGGATGTAAGTCTTGACGCTAGAAACCTATGACTCATGAACCATTGCTAACAATCCACAACAGACGGAGGTCTATTTGACTCTGACCCATACAGAGAAGAGGTCATTCATTATACAACAAAAAAGCAGATCGACCCTGAAGCCTACCAGATCTTTCTGCGTGCCATTGGATGCAATTGGCTTGTTTGCATTGCATGCTTCATTGGTGTGCAAGCAAAGGATGTGGTGTCTAAGGTTGTTGGCATGTGGCTACCCATCTTTGCCTTTGTGGCATTGGGCTTTGACCACGTTGTGGCCAACATGTTCTTTATTCCTCTGGGCATCTGGGTCGGTACACCCGGCCTAGATGTTGTACTATATATCTGGAAGGGTAAGTCACCTGGATCTATGTCTTACGAACAATGACTAACTGTACATATAGGAATCATCCCTGCTCTCTTTGGTAATATTATTGGAGGCAGTTTGTGCTGCGGTGTATACTTTTGGTGGATGTATCTTGCGGGTGCTGATGATGAAGAAGGTCATCACCACCACGAGGAAAAGGGTGTTTTTGACGCAAGTGATTCTCACTCGGACGAGGAGAGCCAAACTCATTTGCGACGTTAAAATTCTTTAATAAAGTCAGCTGGTCTGACTGAGGGAGACAAAGGATAGATAAAATGATGATAGAATAGACATAGACGACACAATACCAATAGCGCTTTTTTTGTTAATCTTGATCTCATGAGTGTGTGAGTGGACTGTTGGTGCAAGGACCTACATTCTAGAATCATTTTTATGCAGGATGAATCTTGAGACTGCCAGAGTGGGTTAGTGCAGTTGGGATAGTGTCACGCCTTGCATGGTTGTGTTCGATCGATGTGGATGTAGTCAGGAACCTAGGATGAATCTAGCATAGGTAGGTGTCCTTGCTTTGAAAAGGTGGGCAAAGACTGGAATTCTCGGGGCCTTTGTTATCATGAAAGGTTATAGATTATTATTTCTTGATATATGTGTAGTTCCTCTGTTGTTCAACGTCGTATTGTTTGAGTATACGTAACTTATTACGCAACTCTGTCTGGTTCAAAGACCGTGTCGGTAAACTGATGAACCAAACATTCACCTTTATATTTGCTTCCATAATCCATCTAGAAGGCAGCAGAAAGTAATTAAGAACACTCGAAGTTATAACATAAGTAGACAAAGATATATGTCAAACTATTACTTTTCAGTTTTGCTCAAACATGATGAAACACGAATCAAGTCCGATATCCCAATCAACAAAACTCTCCAACCCTATAGCAATCTCCTACACCCTAGGTCCCCAAAGCCGAGCCCTCTCAGCCTCGAAACCAGCTTTGTCCTCTGCCGTTGTCTTCAAGAACCCAATCTCCTTCCAAATATGAATGTACTTCCTAACCACCGTCTCAGAAACCGGCCCGACAGCAGATAATGACTTTGAATGCTCGAGCGTGTTCTTCACATCAAGGACCAGCCCGCCACAAGCCATGCGGAGATATGTATCCTCCAAAAAGTCTGCCAACAGTGCTGCTGGGTTATCTTGCTGAGGTGCCTTTCGCACGAGATCAAGCCAGTCTTTGAAAGGTACAAGGTTGGGGATACGCAAAGCGTCAGAGAGAATGGCGTTGACGTCGCGCCACTGCTGTCCAACTGGGTTGTCAATGTGATAAATGGGATGAGGAACCCGGTCAGACAAAACTAGGTCGGAGAGAGTGTCGGCAATATCATTGACAGGTGTCCAGTTGAGGTTTCCATCCACATCAGGCAAAGCGTTCAAAGTCTGGGAAGATTTGATAAGGAATCCGAAATGCTCCATTGGGTTCCAGTAGCCGCTGGTCTTGGACCCAGCAATCTGACCCAGTCGGACGACCATGGGACGGAAGCGGTTGGGGTACTTGTGAAGAGTCTCATCGAGCATCCTTTCACATCCCCACTTCGCTTCTGCGTACCCATTGCCCAACAGCGAGTCGATAGTGGCTCTCTGCTCAGGCACGACAATCTTGCCTGTTTGACCAGCAGCCGAACCCCATTGTCCCACGACGCCGATGGAGGATATCATCTGGAAGCTGAACTTGAATGACTCAGGACGTCTGGAGGCGCATTCACGGCCAAGGTCAAGAAGATTGCGGAAGACTTGGAACTGCGACTCAAAACCCGAGAGAGGCCGCTTGGCGCTCATAGGCCAAGCATTGTGGATGATGTGAGTAACGTGCGACATCAAATACTCGTAGTCGGTCTCTTCAAGTCCCAGTTTGGGCTTCGAGGTGTCTGTCTGGAAGATTCGCAGCTTGTGCTTTAAGTTCTCAGGGAAGCGAATACCCTTGTCCCTCATAGCCTTGTACTGGCGCTTTGAAGCTTGTTCTCTGTTCTCGCGATTGAGACAGACGACTGTGTGAACCTCTTCAAGCTGAGCTAGCGTATAGGTAAGATGGCTTCCTAGGCCACCGGAGGCGCCGGTCACAAGGATGACGTTGTCGTTCTTACCGAGCGGAGCAGCGGAGGGACTTGAAGTTGGTGCTGAGAAGCCAGCAGTGTACTTGTAGACGAGATCGCTTATAGCCTTTTCCCGAGCCGCAAGACCTGCTGTGTCTCTTTGAGGAGTGGACTCTTGTTTAGGAGGGGTGGTAACGGTAGTGATCGGTGCGACCACAGGCTGACTGACTAGAACTGTCGGGGCACCAGCAGTAAGACCCATTTCTTTCGCGAGCATCGCTTTAAGGTCGCTAACAGTCTGACACTCCATGAAGAGCTGCTCATGCCGAACATCAAGACCAAAGGTATCTTGAAACCTACTCGCAATGACAAGAGACAGAAGCGAGTCAACACCACAGTCGGCAAAGTTAGTCTCGTCGTCGAGATCTTCCCTCGCAACTCCGCTCTCTTCCGAGATGATCTCAAGAGCACGCTCAAACTCAACTTCAATCGAGTCTGCAAACTCTTCCTGCAATTCTGGCGTGTTGCTTCCCGTCGTAGCCGAGTCGCGACCTGAGTCACTAGCTGCGGAGGATGTGCTTGCGCTGACATCCTCTTCGGGTCCCTGAAGGAAAGTTCTGAGATCTTTGACTGTCGGGTGCTCAAAGAAAAGCGCGTTGAAGTCAAGATCTATATCGAGCTCCTCTTGGAAGCGAGCAGAAATGGTCAGGCCGAGAAGGGAGTCGATGCCAACGTCTGAGAATGAGGTGCCATCGGTAAAGTCTGCAACTTCGATTCCACTCTCTTCCGAAATAATGCGAATTGCTGTTGTGAATCTGGCTGGTTCGACTTTTGTAGATGGTTTGCTCTGCGTCTGTTTCGTCGATGCCTCTTTGGCCGGAGTGGCGGCGATGGTGTTGCGGGACTTGTCTTGGGTCTGGCGTTGGGGTTGAGATTTCTTGCCACTCTCGATTGAGAGGATGACTTTGAGAACTCTGCGAGGGACACCTTGGATCTGAAATGAAGGTCAGTATGCTGTTGAATAGGTAACCGAGTGTTCGGGCACTTACCGCAATCTGTCCAAAGAACGCAACAACTCTGTCCTCGTCAAAGATGGTCACATCACCATACCAGAGCTTGTCCTCTCCAGCATGCATCTGAGTATAAGTAGTGTACGACTTCTCAAAGTCCAGAGGCTCAAAGAGTTCAAGCGATCCCCAGCCGTGGTTCATATACACATCAACGTCAATGTCAGTCTTGTCGTTACAGTTCATTGCGAAGCCGCAAGATTGAGTCAAGGCATCGATGACAGCGGGATGAGTGTGAAAGTCGCCATCGCGCTTCACGGTTCCGAAGCTGATTCTGCTGGAACACTCCAAGGTTTCGCTGTTAAGGACGATCTCGTCAATTGCGCGGTAGTCATCGTGGAAACGTGCCAGGGGACGGATCATGCGATAGGCCATGGGACGGTTGAAGCGCGCCGACTCGCCACTGACAATACCGTTACGAAGGGCTTGCATCTTCTGTTTGGTCTTGGGTGCATCGCTCTGTAGGACTTGCTGATAATTGCGGTCCTTAAATAGGACGACGCAACCTGAGTGTTCCTGGAGGATGCCCTTGTTCTGCGCACTATGTTAGTATTTGGCTGGAAGCAAACAGCTTAGGACTTACATCAAAAGACATGAACTTGATGGCCGCAGACTGAGATGACCAGTCTGCTTCGAGGTGGGCCTGGATAGGTTGCCTGGATCCATCGCCTCGCAGGATCAATGCCTTGGAAACGGTCATGTCTGAGACAACAACCATATCATCCTTCTTCTCGGGATGATAACGCTCAAGAAGATACTTGCCGAGCGTCAAGGCCATGTCTGCATACACGGACGGTGTACAAAGCGGAATACCGTCTACCTCGTGGCCTTGCACAAGCGGACTGAGATCCTTGCGGGCAATGTCTGCCTCCACGATCATGTGCGTCTTCTTCGAGTCACCACTCTCTTCAACGACATTGTGGATGGTAGTACTCTCAAGCTTGGGCGCGTTGTTGATCACCAGAGGCGGGTCTCCCTTGCGCAGTGACCAGTCGTTGACATACTGGATCCAGTAGTCCTTGAGATCCCAGCTGTACGCTGGGAGCGCGACGACTGAGTGTGCGCTTGGGAAATTGCTCTGGTATTCAGTCCAGTTGATATTTGCTCCAGCGTCATACAGAGTCTTCAATGCGCCCGCAAGCATCTCCCAGGGTGCTCTGCCACGTTGCAGTGAGGCAACGCAGGTGATCTGTTGGCCAAGAGTAGGCTTGACCATGCCTGCGACAGCCGGGTGAGGGCCAACTTCGAGCATCATGGTGCGATCGGTGATAGTACCGTTGCGATAAGCGGTAGTTAGCGCCGCAAGCATATTGACTGACTGACGCGAGTGTTTTGCTAAATAAGAAGCATTGAAGGTAGCTGCATTTTCGACGACAGTACCATCCAGAGGGCAGAGCACAGGGATGTTAGGCATGGTGAAGGATACCTTCTCAGCCAGCTTCTGAATGTCCGATGCAACAGGGTCGAGCTGAGATGAGTGGAATGCGAAAGGAACCTTGAGTAGTGTAGTCTTGAAGCTCGCTGCGGTCAACACTTCCTTGAGCTTCGCAATTTGCTCATTTGGCCCGGCCAGAACTGTCTCGATGGGAGAGTTGATGCAAGCAGCCTCATACCCGTGGCCCTTCAGAGCCTCTGCAATCTCATCCTCGGACCCTTTCACCACGAGCATTGCATGTGTGCCACGGGTACACTTCTGCTCGAGCAATCGCGCTCTACCACCAACGAGGAAGAGGGTGTCTGTATCAGAGAGTACTCCAGCCACATTGAGCGCGGCATACTCGCCTAAGCTATGGCCAACAACGGCAGTAGGAACAACACCCCAAGAAGCCCAGAGCTTGCTGAGTGTAATCTGAAGAGAGACGCTGGCTAGTTGAACCAGTGAAGGCGCAAACTTGCTCACATCAGGCTCCTCGGACTGAATGAAGGGAAGCATGGAGGGATAGCCCAAGTTTTGAGCAATCTGATCAAGTTGAAGAAGCTCAGAGCGGACAAAAGAGTTCTCTTCAAAAAGCTGCTTTCCCATTCCTGGGTACTGAGCACCTTGACCAGTAAAGGTAAAGACGACACTCGGCGCACTCTTGGGGCGGTTCACGCCTGTGTTGTTCTGAAGAGCAGTCTCGATCTTGGAACAGATCTCACTGACTGTAGACCCTGGGAAGAGAACTCGGTGTTGATGGTGGATGCGACGAGCTGTCGTTGTGTAAGAGAGGTCTGCCAGAGAGACTTGTGAGTTTTCTCCGAGGAACTTGAGCATTCCCCTCAAGTTACCTTGTAGAGAAACACCACTCTTGGCAGTAACGGCGATGGGAAACTGACTTCGAGAATCAGTCACAGACGGGAGTTGGTGTTTGGGTGGTGCGTCCTCAATCAACAAGGCCGAATTGCCTCCAGCAGCACTAAAGTTGTTCACAAAGACCCTTCTAGGCTTGATAGCCGTGCCCCTTTCCCAAGCAACGGGAGTAGAAGCGATACGGACGTTGCGCTCTTCAAAGTCAGTTGGAAAGCGGTGGTTGATCTTGGTCTTGATGCCGCAGTGTGGAACAATTGTGTTCTTCTGCATCATCTGCAAGACCTTGATGACACTACACACGCCAGAAGCAGCTTCACCATGTCCAATGTTGGATTTTGCTGAGCCAATGTACAACTTCTGGTCTTTTGTTCGGGTGAGTTTGCCGTCGCTCGCTGGAGGTGCGAATGTTTCGAGAACGCTGGACATTTCGGTGGCATCGCCAGCCTGGGTTCCTCTACAGGACAAGGAGTTAGTCATCATAATTCGTGGTGATTGAGTAAGAAAGACAGAATCGACTTACGTTCCGTGCATCTCGACGTAGCTGACAGTATAAGGATCGACAGCAGCTTCGTTCAAGATCTTGTTGAAGATCACCCGCTGGGCACCAACATGCGGACGAGTAATGGACTCCGACTCAGCTGAATGGTTCGTGTACGCACCAAGAACAATGCCCAGAATAGGATCATTCTCAGCTAAAGCATCATCAAGTCTCTTCATAATGATGGTAGCGACACCTTCGCCACGACAATATCCATCAGCACCATCGTCAAACGTCTTGCAGTTACCAGTGCGCGAGAGAAAGTGTCCGCGGTCAAGACCAGCAGTAAAGTCTGGGTTCGTCAAGACATTGGTACCACCAGCAATAGCAGTATCGACATCGCCTTGCCAGAGAGCATTGCAAGCAAGATGGATACCAGCCAAGCTCGATGAACACGCCGTGTCAACGGCGTAGCTGGGGCCGCTGAACTTGAAAAAGTAGTTTATACGGCCTGGAATGAAAGCTCTGTTACCCCCAGGAATGAAGTAGGTGTCGATGGCTTGGGCGCTATTTGTTTCCATCCAATCGTTACTGGTGACACCATAGAAGATACCAACACGATCAGGACGAGTTGAGGGAGTCGCGTCGGGAACAATACCTGCTTGTTCAATTGCTTCGTAAGCTGTCATCAGAGCCAGCCTCTGTGCAGGGTCAATCTGGGGAGCTTCTCTTGGCGAAATGTTGAAGAAGCGAGCGTCAAACTCGGCAGGATCATCAAGCCAGCAACCAAAAGGAGTGGCACTGGTGTTCTTGCTCTCTCCTTTTGGGTCAACGTGTGTCTTTTGATCCCAACGAAGACTTGGGACAGGCTTGTGGACATCTAAGCCTTTGTAGAGAAGATCCCAGTAGGCTTCGTTGTCTTTGGCACCAGGAAATCGTCCAGACATAGCTACAATAGCAAGCTTTGGCTTGTTTGTTCCAGCTTCGGGAATAGTTTGGACACTGACTTGTTGGCTCTGCCCAATAGCCTCTGGAACAAGAGAGCGCAAGGATGTCTTCTTGAGCGCAGTGTAGATCAGATGCTCAGCATTTGTCCCAATAGGCACAACGGTAAACTGCCCAGCACCAGCATCTTCAAGAGAGGTCTGGACATCATCAAAGATGGAACTCCAGCGAAGAGGATGAAGCAAAGCCTGGGCAACAGCATCCTCCAAGAGAGTGGCGAAGCTTCGCTCCTCAGGCTTGATGCCTGTACTTGAGAGGAGAGGGATCTGCTCAGATAGTGCAGTAGCTTTGTGGAGCATCAAACTAGAAATGATACCGTGAGCATCTTGTTGAGAGTAAAGATGAGGAGCATGGTAAGCGCCGTAGATGGGGATGCTTCTTGTGGTAATACTCTTTGAACCCAGATACTGCGCAAGCTGAACAAGGCGCTTGGGTGGACCACTGACGCTGATACCATTTGGTGCATAGGCGCTGATGTACGGTCTGCTTGTCAATGGCAAATCCTAAGAGAAAGACAAGTCAGTACAAAAATTGGCAGTTTACCGTGCCAGTTGCCACTTACATTCACCTCACAAAACTCTTGCAGCGCCGCCGAAGCCTTTTGTCCAGGCACAAGAAGCGCCCAACTCTGGTCAAAGTCTTGCGACGGATCAACTCTTTTGGCTGTATCAGTAACGAGCATTCCGGTTCTGAAAGCGGCGATAACGGAAGACACAGCCATCGGGATCAAATCTGCTGTGAAACTGCTGCAGCTCACAGCCGCGGCTGCAAAGGCGCCTGTGCAGAGGCCTACGGCACTTGTGTTCTGAGCGTCATACGAAGAAATTCCCGCTTGGCTTTGTCAAATATTAGCAAATCTGCAGGGTCCCGTTGGATATCTGTGGCATACCTGATGAAAGCACCGAGTTGATACAGAGTAGTCATGGCCATATCCAAAGCAATACATCGCTTGCCGCTCTGATCCCACAAGAGGAGATCTTCCTGGCACGTAAAACGAGGAAGATCCTTGCGAATCTTGTGTGGAAGTTTGTATAGCTCAACTCTGATGGCATTGTAGGCTTGGGCCAGAAACTCATGTAGGAAAAGATTGTCTCGCTTCTGGAGGAGGTGTTGCAGATGAGGCTGAATGTCGAATGTTTGATCTCCAAAGAGATACAACTTGGTTTGGGTAGCCATAGCGAAGGTGTTGAATCTTGTAAGAACGAGTGGTTGAAGTCTAATGTTTCTTGTCTATGTTTGTTTCGATCAATGCATCTGGAGCGAACCTCTCTCTTTTTATCTAGATGTTTGTAGCAGGCATGACCACCTTACACACATATCCCATAAGATTTGACAGTATTACTCCATTCATTGAATGCCATTCAGTAATCTTACCCCGGAGTCCGACTCGATGAAAGCCATGGGTTTCTTGTTCAAGGTAGCCTTGGCCTTGTTTTGCCGACCTACATTGAATCATGCCGTTTCCCCGAGATGAGCCTCATCTCACTCCTGATAAGTCAGACCCGACCGATTCACCCCCAAATCAAATTGAATTAATCCTATATCGTATCAAAGATACCCATATTAGCTCTGTTGCCCCATGCGATTGGCAGACGTGACGATAAGACGGCGTCCGAGTCAACGGGATTCGTCCGGGAACATGCTCGGCAACTACCTACATACAGCTGCAGTCAGCTCGGCAACATCACGGTGACATCGCCCCCTAGGGACTTCGGATGCCGTCAACCAAAAATCGACTTTGTGGCTTCGAAAGAATTACTACAAAATCTGACTGCTTCGTGTGTACATGCCAAGTCCACCCCCATAAGCAATCTCGATTACGTAGTAACATCTCACTCTCAGAGATCGATCTGCAGGCATTTCAAAATGGACAAGACAGACCGAGATGCAGTCATCGAACATGCGACGCAGATCAAGCAACTAGTCCATGACCCTAACAGCTTCATCACCGAATTGGTCGTCCAGCAACAGCAGTATTACTGCATTGGTTGGCTCTGTCACTTTGATGTGCTCTCATGCATTCCACAACCACCAGACTCAATCTCATATGCCGAGGCTGCTGCCAAAGCAAAAGTTCCTCTGTCAAAGTTGCGGTCTGTAGCCCGCATGGCCATGACTGCCGGTCTTCTGTGCGAGACTAAAGATGGCAATATTTCGCACAATGCATTGTCAGCACCCTTCGTCACGAATGTTCATACGAGGACTCAGCTTCTGTACATGTTCAATCAGACTGTCCCAATCATGGCTGCTCTGACAAAAGCCACCGAGAAATGGGGAGATACATCAGCGACGAATGAGACTGCTTACAACATCGCCCACGACATGGATGTTTCATTCTTCCAGCATCTCAAGAACAAACCGGACTTGAATGAGCAATTCCATGCCTTCATGAAGAGCCGTGCTGTGTCGCATACGGGGTCAAACGTTGAGCATTTGCTCAATGCATTTGACTGGAAGTCTCTGGGGAAAGCGAGAGTGGTTGATGTAAGTCCTCAGCGATGATCAATAGTAGTCGAATACTGACCTCAATCAGATTGGCGGAAGCGGTGGATCTACAGCCATTATGCTTGCTACAGCCTTCCCTCAGCTCAAACTTGTCATCGAGGATCTCTCCAACCCTATACGAGCTGCTAGGGCTCGTCTTCCCGAGCTTTCAGACGACGTAAAGGGTCGTATTGAGATTCTCGAATACGACTTCTTCACTCCCCAGCCCATCAAGAATGCAGAAGTCTACCTTTTACGGACAATTCTCCACGATTGGCCAGATGCGGATGCCATCAAGATACTGCAGGGTGTGGTAGAAGCCATGGGCCCATCCAGTCGACTGTTGATCATGGACATGGTTCTGCCGAGGCCAGGCTCTGGCTCCAAGACGTTTGAAGCAACTCTCCGACAGAAGGATCTCACCATGATCCAGGCATTCAATGCTAAGGAACGTGAGGTGGATGAGTGGAGCTCTCTGTTGGCTCAAGCTGACCCGCGTCTGGCGGTTTGTGCTATTGAGAGACCGGCTGGAAGTGAGTTGTCAGTCATTGAGGCGAGGCTCGAGGTAGAGTCTGCCAGTGGTGCAAAGTGGTAGGGTTTTGGGGGTTAGATAGTATATCACAATGAGATGTTGAACCTGAGGTTGATCTTTTTACAAAATGAGGCCTAATCTCGTCTGTGATGTAGTCCAACGGCTCTGGGTCAGGTGCATGTACAAGAAGCCGACCAAACATGGTGATCTAAGTTTCTCAATTATATCACGAGAGCGTAAGGCCCGCGCAAGCACCCTGAGGCCAAAGCTCTAAAACCCACAGACATTGCAGTGGATAAGTAATTGATCATTCTAAGTAAATGGCAGTTCATGAATTAGACCACTACTCTTTAGCAGCGAGCCTCCAACCTGCCCATTTACGGACTCTGCGGCGAGTGGTTAGAAACGAAAAGTAGATTCGCGATCATCTAATGATCTCTATCTACCCGTAACCCATACCTTTGCACATACCTAAGACCAATCACCATCCTGAAGATCCTCCAGCTTCTGTCCCGCCATGATCTGCTCCTGCACTTCCCTCATCGTCCAATGTCTATACTTGTGACCCTTGGGGAAATTGGTGTTGATAAGCGGAATCTCGCCATCACTGAGGACATGGTTCAAAGCCTCGCAGAACTTCTCATACGCATACGCCTCCGGGTCGTGAGACCAGACCCATTTCGGGTAGCGAGAGCGGATCAGAGCTGGGTTCTTTGCAATAGCGTCCCAGTCAGTATGCTGCTTGAGCTGCTGATTGACAAAGCCCATCTTCTGACCGCACGATACCCTCTGGAAGCGCAGTTTGTTGTATGCTTTAGTTGCGTTGGCAGCTTGGGCCTTTCCGGCGAGTTGAAGACAGGTTGCGAGGGTGACGCCGTCTTCGATCGCCTGAGTGGCGCCGTTGCCAGAAGTTGGGAGAAACGCATGGGCTGCGTCGCCAAGCTGAACGACGCGACCACCGGGTGAAGTCCACTGCTCGTGGGGATCTCTAAACTTGAGCTGCCAATTGACGACGGAGTCTTTGGGGGCTGTTCTGATGAATGCCGCGATTGCTGGGTGAACAGCATCATTCTTTTCCATCTCGGTGATGACTTCGGCTGGGTCAATATCTGGGACCCAAGACTCATTGGCGGACACATCATGCTACAGAAATCTTGTTAGTATAAGTCTATGACTATAATGGTGCGGATCAGCTTACCGAATGGATGAAACTCCAGAAAGCCAGATCGTGTGTAAGCGCTATCATGTTGTGAGAGCCATGGCTGTTCATCTATCAGTCAACTGGTTCTCCATATGGAGGTTTTGTAACTCACCCAAGCCAGAACTGCCAGATGGGCTGCTCTCCAGGCTTAAAGTTCCACATCTCCCTCACTTTTGGATCGCTCAACGCGTGCTCAACCGGATATCCTGCCCGGTAGATAGCTTTTCCGCTGCTCTTCAGCTCATCTGGCATGCCGGGAACGATAGTGTTGGACTTTGTACGAAGGCCATCAGCCGCAACGACAATATCCGCCGTTCGCTTCTCGCCATTCTCGAGAACAACACCTCCAGAGCCCTGTTCCAGATCCTCCCAGTACTCAACAACCTTACAGCCCCATTCAACCTTGATACCAATGCGTTCAGCCTGTCGCAAGAATGCACGGTAGAGTTTGATGCGACTGTGGGCATTGACGGAAGGGAATCCACGTCTACCCACAAGATTCTCGGGGTCGTTGAACATGGGCGGTGCAGGGCCCCAGATTCGCTCGCCCGTCTGTTTGTAGTAAGACATGGCTACATCGTACTGGTTCTTCTCAATCTCGTAGCCCATCTCAGGCCAGTGTCTGAGGAGAAGGATAGCGCTGGGCTGGATCTGGACGTTGTCCCCTGTCCAGATTGGAGTTGGGCTTCGGTCCAGAATGCGAACATTATGGCCTTTACGCCAGCACTCCAGAGCACAAGTCAGACCGCCCAGTCCTGCACCGGCAATGAGGACGTTGATGCCAGTCTCAGGATAGCGCATGACATGTAGGTCAATGCCTCTTTTGATGGCATCTTCCACGCGATCTTGAGGAACAGCTGAGGGTTTGTTCTGATGCGAACCATTGACCGAGGTACCGTTTGTCTTCGTAGTTAGATGCTCACCGATATTATCTACATGAATAGAGTGAGCACCATCTGTCTGTGTGGCTTCCTTGGCGTTTGAATGCATCTCGTATTAGTGATGGGGAGGACAAGGAATCGTGAAGGAGTATGCGGAGGACGATCTTCCTACCAGATCAGCGGCAATCTCTTCATTTTGAAGCTCTTATCAACTAAAGCTCCCATTAATCGGTATCATCTGGCCTCGAAAAGCCGTATGCATCACCGTGATTCCCGAGGAGTTTCCCGACGTAATCCCCAGAAAGATCCACGACTTATCGCGAACAGATCGAGCTTCCGAGCATCCCCGTCGGGATTTCTGACCCATCGTAACATAAGCCTTTACTAAGCGCTACAGAAATCCCACTCAATCATGTTCCGAGCTCAAGGTGCCAGAACTATCTGTGGATGTCAGGATAGAGATGCGAGTGGATAGCGGGCAAACAGCAGCTTTGTCTGTGATTCGGATGCCGAGACTCCAATCAATCTACTTTCTCTCCCTCACTTAAGTAATCTTTATTGATTCACTATAGCAGTTCGGATCGATTTCTGCCGCATCGGCTGCTGTATCTGCCAAAATTTCCCATGATCATTACGGCTCCCGAGCACCGACTTCTTAGCTCGCAAGCCACCCAATGTTCTTTCACGCTTTCAATTAGATCTCTTCTTAGCTTGGATGATCGTCTAAGCTAGAGAAAACCTTGCGGCAAGAGGCTAATCCATTGGGCTTTTACTAAATTGCTTCTATTTTACTTCTTAATTATGCTGCCGTTTTGCCCAAGGCCCTGTTTGAAGTCATTCACGATTCAACCCCAGGCGTGTCTGCGATGCTATAAACGTATTTAACCGCACTAGCTGTGCCATTCTTCAAGTTCTTCAGACCTTTCTCAACACCTTCCAGTCCACCAGGGATGATCTCTTGTGGCTGAGCCTTGAGCCATCCCTCTTCAAGGCCTTTGCTGAAGTACCTCGTATACACGTACCCAAAGTCTTTTAGATCCTCATGAATGCTAGCGACCGTTGTAATAGACTTTTGAATGGACTTTGGGATATCTGAGTAGCTTTGAGCGGGTACTATGAGTGTAATCTTGCCGGTCTGACGATCAAGGACCTCGCAAATGGTCTGGTAGGAGCCCATTTCAGACACAGCGTCGAAAGCGTACTCGAGCCTGGCACCGTTGAGGCTTTCTTTTATCTCTTGAACCACCCCTTCACGGCCCTTTCGGTAGTCGATGACGGTGTCGCCTTTGCCTCTGTCGATGAGCCTCTCGACGTGCTCTTGGGCGCGACCAGCCACGCAAATGAGAGGGTGGATGTTGGAGCGCTTGGCAAGTTGAATCGCGTAGGATCCAACAGCTGAAGAAGCACCCCATATGATGAGAGGGATTCTCTGAGAGTCTGAGACAGGAAGCCATGGCTCTGGAAGACTTAGGCGTGAGTAAAGACCACAAGCCGCAGTGAGCGCAGTTAAGGGCAGTGCAGCGCCCTCTGATATGGTGGTTTCGGTTAGTTAAGACCATAAGCAAGATAGTGATTATGGTATACCTTGGAATGATGTGTTTTCTGGTAAGCGAAAAGTAGTATATGCCCAGCTGACTCCATACTCGGCATAGCTTCCCCCAGGCTGCTTCATCTCGTGCATCGCCGCGACGCGATCACCAGCCTTGAACTCGGAGACACCTTCACCCACCTCGTGAACAATTCCAGCGTGGTCATCTCCTTGGTTTCCGGTGCCCCTGGCTCCCCAATATTCAGGCCGTTTCCTTACAAGAATTAGCATCAAACGATGAACGAGAGCATGTGCTGCAGCAACACGTACCAGTCCTTTGGGTTACTACTAGTAAAGACAATCTTGGTGACAATTTGGCCAGGACCTGCTTTGGGAATTGGACTGTCAATGATATGAACTTTGGGTCCTGGGGATACGATGGCTTCCTTCATGGTGCTGACGGCACTAATCTGGGATGATAGTGCGTGGAAGCGCTTTAGAGGGACTTTACTGCGTAAACGAGACAACATGGCGCATGTACGGACACTTCAGCGCTAGCTTATTGAACCAAAGATGGTCGGCAAAGCAACGTCTTGTCGTAGTATGCTATTCACATATGCTTGACGTAGAATGATGCATCAAACTGTCGGGCTTTTGCTACATTCGAAGGAGGCGAAAAGCAAAAATGAACGCGAGACCGAATGAGGCGCAGAGAAAGCGATTGGGTTGGTGTATTCGGGAACTGCCTCGGGTGTTGGTCGTTGATGCCGAGACGCGAGAAAAGTAAAACCAACGGGTGAATGATATAAACGTTTCACGGCGTTTACGAGCTGATTGTGTACATGAGGCTGCTTACTATTGATCCACGTGGTGTCAGACAGAAAGTACCTGCAGAAGCGTAAGCATCCATTTCGAAAGGGCTGGATTACAGATCATAAAGCATTGTCGTGTGTGGAGGCTTAATGAAGTAAGCATGGCAATGTTCATGGGCAATTCAAGAGATTCACGACTTCAGAGATGTTCAGGTTTTTGGTGGTCATTCTTGGGCTTACATTCCTATCAGGCGTTGTGCTCGTAACTACCTTGTACTTCTGCACCTCTAAGATAGCAGTGTTCCTCCAGTAGTCTCAATGATACTACCAGAAGTGTTCTTGTTCTTCATCAGATACAAATAAGCCTCCGCCACATCCTCCACCTGACCAATCGCACCCGTAGTCATTCTACCCTTGAGATGCGTAGTGATGTTGTCCCAATAACCCATCTTCTTGACGTAGCTCCAGATTTCCGTATCAGTTGGACCCTGTGCGACAGCGTTGACGCGAATCGGCGCGAGGTCGACAGCTAAGCCTCGAGTCATACCGCGTAGACCAGACAGATACGAGTACATGACTGTCCACTCCTTGGAAACATGCTCAGTCGCACCGCCTGTCGCAATGGTGAAGGAAGACGTATCACTCTCGTTTAGATGCTTGCGAAGCTGCTGCGCGACCACGAGCGGAGCAAAGAAACGCACAGTGCCGGCTTGTCTGATGGCATCCAGCGTAAAATCCTCAAGCTTGCCAACCGCGAGCTTGTCACCCGCTGTGAATACGACATGGTCCAATTTGCCAGACTTGGACACCTCAGCGAACAGGTTCTCGACTTCTGTGGTGAGTGACTCAGGCGAGCCCAAGTTGCAGGGAAAGCCATGGAGTTGAGCCTTGGCGGATTCGTTGTTGGCTTTGAGGCGCTCCAGAGCGTTGGAGATCTTGGATTGAGACGAGGATGAGATGAAGACGGATGAGGCGCCGTTTTGGACAACGGCTTCTGCTACGCCAAAGCCGATTCCCGAGGAGCCTCCAATGACGAGGACGCGAGTGCCGGCAAGCTTTGAGACGTATTTTCCAAGTGTTGACGCCATTTTGCCGCGATTGTCTTCTCTGTGTTATCAAGAGAGCTGAGATGTAATAATGGCGGTGATTGGTGAGAGAAAGGCTGGTATGGGAGGGAAGACTTCACTTGCTCAGCAACAGTACCTGACTTATATCTCTGGGTGGCATTCCTTGTACAAACATGGCTTACACGCAATACACCTTATTTTCGCTAATCTACCACGCCTACGGACTTTCTCAAGCCCCCAAACAAGCTCCCGTCGGATCGGCTTTTAGCTTAAAGCCAGATCCAATTACGAAAGATTCCATCCATTAAAAGGCTACTTACAGTCCTGTAAGGCATTGGAAGCCGGAATAATCCCTGCTGAATGTGTTTGTGTAGCCTAAGACATCGGAGTCAATGCCCGCCCAATTCCCCGCTATGCAGTGTGAGAACCAACAAGTTACCTCGCGACTCAGCCAAAGAGCGAGGCCGAAGCCAGAATTACAGACTCACACCTCAACATTTTCTTTCTCGACACAGAGGCCATATAACTTATTGTCAGGCCTACCACTAGACATTGAATTGTGAGCTATCACTTCATCTCTAGGAAGCATCCTATACAACCACCGCCATATGTCGTCAAACAACTTCACAAATAGTCTTGTTTCCGCAGATAAAACGCCACCATATCTCGAAACTTGTCGTGTATTTGTTACGCAGTTATTCGCCCTTCGGAATTCCGAGCAATTGTCTTGCTTATCCTCACGTAATATGCCCTACGCACCCGGCATATCTAATGCAGAGCGGCCCGTTACGCTCGTATTCATGCGATTTACACCCCCGAAAGCCTGTAAAAGTCTTGCATGTGCAAATTTCCCATGGGAAACCGACAGAGTATCTCCATAACCTTCCCATATCAATATACCGTTGTTCCGTCTCCGTGTAAGACATTGTCTGCGTTCTTCCGGGCATTCTTTCGGTTTCCGGATTCCAAGATCAGGTATTATGACAAATAAACTGTTATTATGTTCCAAAACTTCACTCTCTTGTTGCTTGTGGATAGGATTTAGTAGTTAATTCTCAACAAACTTGATTCCTCTGCTATCTGGTAAGCTAGCTACTCCTTAGGAATGAGGGCGCAGAAGCGATCCTACATTATGGCTCATTGGTTTCCTATTTGAAGTGAATTGTGAGCCTTTTCCTATAACCTTTGTTCATCATGGTTTGGGCACGTGCAGCTCTAGGCTGTGTGTGAAACAAAGAGGCTGACTGTCAGACGTGGCGATGCAACATCTTTTCTTTCTTTTACGAGTCACGTCTGTTTAACACACTGAGGCTTGCTAGCAGTTCTTTCTTTACTTGAAAGACTGTCTCAGCTCATTCCTGCCTGGGTATAGTCTATTGGGGCCAGGTCTGAACTTTAACAGGCTTGTCACGAACCAGATGTGCCTGGCGGTGAGTAACCTGACGTCGCATGCCTTTCAGATATAAGATTCTGTTATCTTTAACATCAGCAGAATAGCTTCAAATGACTATTTCAGCTTGTTATTATACATATATCTAATAATGGGAGTTTCTCTGTGAGAAAATAACGTACTTCAAACATCTCGCTATGTCGCAGACCTCTTCGAATTCTACTCAAACCAGAATGTCAAAGTTGTAAATCACTCAGATAATCTCTACCTGACCCCTCTTGATCTTCTGAATGATAGCCTGCAACTCCTCCCTCATATTCTTCATAGCTGAAGCATGCCAACTAGGAATTTCATCCTCTCCATCTGAGTAAGAATCAAAAGTCTCCATAACCTTTTCAGCCTTCCGTACCTCTCCCAAGAGAACGGTTCTCTGGAGCATCGCCTGATCGTCATCATCAAGATCCAACATCCCAAGCCGAATCTTCATCGGTCGTAGCTCCACCCCTTCTGTGTGATAGCGAGCGTTGACAGCAACTCGGTACCAGAAAATGACCTTTGACAGGATTGCGCTATGAAGCATCGTGATGTGTGGGTTGCGTGCACATGGGCATTTGAGTAGTGGGATGAGGTTATTCAGTGCTGCTTTGTTGGCGAAGAGTACTGTGTCGATGCTGGGCATAGTGCATGTTTGCTTAGCAAGGACCATGCTGTTTGTTGTACCGTGATGTTGATGTTGCTTGCACATATCTGCTGTTTGATCAATGTTTGAGTTGCAGTGTAGCGATCGAAGCAACTTGAGGGCCATGGCCTCACAATCATGTGTTTGTCTTGGTCCTTGCATGTTGCTTGAAGCGCTGTTTGTTGATGCCGGAGTCCCAGGTTTTATCAACAGTGTTGGCTGCTCTGTAGGCAAGCTTAACTCCGGTGATATCAGCCCACTTGACTGAGACGGACTCATTTCTGATGCCGGGCCGAGGGTTTTCCATGGATCTGTCAACGGTATGTAATTGATATCGTCAAGCTCGAGTGTCAGATCCATGTTGTGAAACGCCCAACTATCCAACATCTCAAGACCATTATCCAGTTTTGATGCCGGGTAGCTCGGCGTGTTAGTGCTGTAATCATCCCAGGTAAAGTCTGAGCCATAATTTGCACCAGAAAAGCCGCATCCCTGCGTGGTGAGAGCAGCAGGCGTTGCTGTGTCGCTCGATGACGAAGAGCGCTGCGTTTCAGGTCCCGTCTTGCGGTGTCGAGCTCGCTTCCCATGTCGTCTCGACGCGCTGTAATAGCACTCCTTTTCCTGGCCCATGTCCTCGCAGCGTTCGCAAGGGTGAGTCTTGCTGCATCTGACCTTGGCTGTCGTACAAGCGTCGCAAGCAAGCCTCAGCCTGACAGGCTTTGTGGACCGCGCGGCGGGTGGCGTAGGCATTTCTCGAAACGAATCGGGCATCATTCTAAGGAGAATGGGAGAATGGTATGATATAGCCTTTATGGATAGCTTCTAATGGATAACGGAGTCACTCGCATCTAATACTAAAGCAGCTCCTCTGCCAAGGGGCGATTCCAAGCCGCCTTCAGGTGAGAGGCATCTGCAATTAGACGCCATCCATCATCTAGACTAAGCCGCCCTGCCGGCGTGGTAGGACAGTAAGCCGCTGGCTGACATCTGTCTGCCTATGGAATCATAGTCATGACCAGTATATTACTACAGCTAGCCAAACATATTTCTCACACGTTGTCAAGGAAGCTTTTGCTGCAGCAGAGGCTTTAAAGGGGGTCGGAGGAACCACATTGGATTGGGCTATTGGATATCTTCTCATAAACACTCAGCTGTCGGCTGAAAGGGTTGTCACTAATCTCTACGTTTGAGATAAGAAACGTTACAGTAGGTCTTTACGAGAGAGGTTAAGTACCAGGACCGGCTGGAAGATGATAATACGGGTCGGCGTCTTTACTAGGTCAGAACCGATTAGAGACGGAAAAGGCTGTGTCTGTATGCAAAAGGCCCAATCTGTGAGAGAAACGGGATCCGGATGATTATAGGAGGCTATCTTACTCTGCGGAATTCGGCACCTGAGAAGTATCCCCCACGCCCTATGCCAGGCGGCCAATCGGAAATGATGGCGAGAACGCCGTGCCGAATCCTGACTGTTACGCTACTTGGCCAAGATATTGTGTTATAGGTTTTCTCTGACTTTATAAGAGCAATCCGGTTTCTTTCTTGTTATTAATTGATGAGGAAACTTGGAGGCTGAAGAGATCAGCAGAGGTAGTACGAATGAATACGAGCAGCCCGACAAGAACCTAAAGTAAAAACTTGGGCATTACACATGTAGAAGACATCTTGCTTGCATGATATGAAAGATGCTGCGAGGCCAATATACAATGGTGTAAAGGAGATGTAACTCTGTTCCTTGATAACGAGTAGTTGCACAAAACAGTCGCCGTAGCAAGGATGAGCCTCAAAGAAGCTAGTGCTGCGGCGTGATGTATCCAATATCATACCAATATTTCGTTGATAACTTTGAACTTCGACTACCACATCGTACTGAGGCTGAAGATAGTGTGTTTGTCAGGTCAGAGTACTCTCGCTGCTATCTAGATACCCGAGATGCAAGTACCCGTCAGAGATTGATTCATAACTCGGCAGCGGATGCTGCTGAGAAACGATTGTCCCTTGTGCTGACATCAGAGGCACTCTTTGTCCTCACCTCGTATAACTTCACATGTTGCCCTACAACGGGAAATCGCGAGAAGATTCTGCCACTGAGATCTGGTTCTCGCCCAGGCTGAGCCCTGTCATACTTGACTATCTAATCAAGGAACACCTGCAGCACAGCATAGCCAAAAGCGGTCGGAGAACGCCGATCACTAAGCATGTCAGCAACGACATTCCACTCAGTGGTGGCCGCTTATCCTCCTCATCTTCCTTGCACACTCTGTGTAAACAACATTAATTATTTCTCCGACGCTGTAAGGAGCTGACTCGTCTTGGCAACTCTATTCGCTGGGCCGTCATGCATTTCACTATTCTAGCCGCTCTTGTTGCAGCGGCGATCTCTCAAAGCTCCGACGCTGTGTCCCCCGCGAAGGTACCACATAAGACGGAAGTCCCAGCTATCCGCTCCTACTTGTATGTTGGTGGTCATTATGCCGATGATGGAAATGGGGGCCACATATTTCGGGATCAGATGTACGTCGAGAAGCTTGCTCCGGTTGATGGCGTTATCAAAGAGACCCCAATCGTGATGATTCATGGCTCGGGACAGACAGGCACTGTAAGTCAGATTGAATTAGTTGATCGTCTTAATGGGAATAGAAATATCATGCTGACATTTAAAAACTAGAATTTTCTAAACAAGCCAGATGGAGGTCGTGGTTGGGCATCCCAGTTCATCAAGCAAGGCTACGAGGTCTACATCGTGGATCAAACCTTTCGTGGCCGCTCAGCTTGGATGCCTTCTCCAGGAGCCGAAACCCCCATCACTTTGTCTGCTGAAGCCATTGAGGCTGCCTTTACTGCTTCAAAGGACCACATGTTATGGCCTCAGGCTATCAATCACACCCAATGGCCAGGCACCGGTGTTAGAGGAGATCCAATATTTGATGCATTCTACAACTCCAATGTTCAGTTTATCGACAACAGCGTGTATCAACAGTCTACTGTACAAGCAGCTGGTGCGGCTCTGTTGGACAAGATTGGCAAGCCGTCTATTCTCCTCGGTCACAGCCAAGGTAGCTTCATGCCCACTCTGATCGCTGATCTGCGACCTGAACTTACCAAGGCCCTGGTTCTTCTCGAGGTAGCTGGACCGCCTTTCAAGGATGAAATATTCAGATTTGGCGGTGATCATCCTCGACCTTGGGGCTTGTGGGACGTGCCAATTACATATGATCCCCCAATCACTGACCCAAAGGCAGAACTTGTTCAGCAGGTTCATCCTCCGCGGGACAATCTTTCCTTTGAGTGTATCCTCCAAGCTGAAGATCCTAAGCCGCGGAAACTAATCAATCTTCAAGATAAGCCTATCCTTATTGTCACAGGAGAGGCATCTTACCATATGCCATATGAGTATTGCTCAGCTGCATACTTCCGGCAGGCTGGCTGCCACAAAACGGAACATATAGAGCTTGGTGCGATTGGAATTCATGGAAATGGTCACATGCTTTTCATGGAGAAGAATAGTGATGGCATTCATGCTGTTATCGAACAATGGATACGTTCGATTTAACCGGCTGTTTTAGTTGGAACGCAATTCGGTATTGTAGACTTGGGAATACTTCTCAGATTCTAGAACCTCTTGTACACCAGCTCTGCAATTCTCTGCTACGGCCTCATATCTAAGCAAATCGCCATAGTACCGATTGATTTTGTTACTATTATTTCTTACACCACAAACACGATGTTGTTCCCCTTCATGCCCTTGAGCCCAGCCTTGTATGTCAGGGTCAATAGGGTTCTTTTGATATTGTTGAGCAACCTTCTTTTCANNAAACTTAGAGTCAGTCAGTATGTCATAGTCTGGAAGATACTGCAAGAAGAGTAGATTCACGGCAACAAGACCTAGAGTTTATATGAAATTTCTTAGATTTGAGCATCTTTTCTTTATAAGTTTTCGGGCTGAGGGAATATTTAGTGTGTATACATTTCGGTGTTTGTATGTGGACTTACATTCTTTGTTGATAGTTGTAGACCTTAGAGTGTTAACTGGATGGAAGATATTAGCGATAAGACCTTAAATAATAGCTTGATTAGTGCTTTTAACCACGAGACTTTATAAGTTATACTTATACCTAGACGATTATAAGTGGAAATAGGAGAAAGGAAGAGGAATGAGAATATAATTCTCTTTTAAAGATTGTTTCTAGGGTAGAGACACACCAGGTAGCCTAAGCTGAATTGGCCGGTAGCTTGCATAAAAAGACTTATGCATTGTGGCTGGTGCATATAGGTACCTTGTGGTGCACTTCAATCTCGATTAGTGGGGTACATAAATGTATTAGACAGAGACCTCAAGGAGGAAAGCCATCCCTCACTATTTGTTAAAAGTGATGGAATTCTTTTACTGAATCAAACTAACTTAACCGGTTGTATCAGAATGCTTGAGTATGTATAATGTGCTTTTCGCCTGTAAGAGAGTCCTAAATTCAAATGCATCTCAAGTTCTTGCAGATGAGAGATGTTCAAGTGATGATGCTTGAACAAGTTGGAAGCCTACCACATCACCCTGTGACGTGCCAATAACCCTTCCGAGAGTTCTTCCCTTCAAGGAACTCCTGAAGATCTGTGAAGATGATCGAGTTGAGTATATTGCCGATTTCAGTGGTTCTGGGGTTACCTGGATTGTCGTTGTTTTTCGGGCTGTTGTGTAAGGCCCTCATCAAAGAGGCAAAGCTAGAAAGAGGTCCCAAGTACTCTGTTTATATCGTCACATTCATGAGCAGCTTTGTATAATGGCCTCACAAAGGGTTAACAAAAGAAATAGAAAGAAATAGATGATATCATGTAAACAGAGGCAAACAGAGTGAATAGAATGTTTGATACCCACCTGACAGTGTTAGATGCTGCCTGTGATTCACAGGCTCCGCCTGATTCTGATATAAATTCTTATTCTCTCCTCGATATCCCTTCCTTCTTTCTTTTCATCTAACTCACTTGACTATCGATCGACTTCAACGCTGCACGTATGACACAGCTTCTTTCTATTGCCTCTCACTGTCTCTATTTAAGTATCCAGCTAAAGCCTACCTCCCCTTTGCATTCAATTTTCGACATTCTCTGGCAAAAAGTGCGTGAAAAAAATCCCCTACCCTTCTCTTTTGCGACTTATTCGCCTTATTGATCTGGCCTGAAGTAAAAATGCCGAAATTCATTGCCGACGATTTCGTTTTTCTTTCCAATGTCGAGCGCCAGGGCACTCAAGAGTCGGCCGACCGCACTCGACTTCTCGGCTTTGTTAATGTCTTAGAGAATTCCTGCCCTGAAGATGTCCAAGCTTGGGCAGAAGTCCCCGAGTTTCGCGCCTTCGCTATGCAACATCTCCGTATCACTTGCAGGAAATTCCGAGACAGATACAGAATCAACCGCGACGCGTTTCTTGTCTGGCAGGATATGGGGAATTTCGTGGCACGCAAGCTGGGAGCCCGTGGCGCCATCTTTGATCCTGGCTGGTAATGGCTGCAGTTAAATGAGCCCTGGTGTTTCCCTTGGCAATATGGAGGAGGTGTATGAAGGTGGTAGTATTTGGGAGCGCGTCATCAGCTTGCAGATAGCATACAAACAGATGCCAACGGTGCTAGTCTGTACATTGGTCTCGAATATGCCACGGATGGTGACTATACGCTTGACCATTTGGGCCTACTGGCATGAAAAATATCGGATAAGTTATTTTATGTCGTCCGTCAATATGATATTTTTTCATGTGATCCCCCGTTAATCTTCTTTACCATGAGAATAAAGAAAATAACATGGAGCTATGGCCAAATACAAACTGCTTGCAACTGGTCTCACAGTTGTTTGACCAGACCAAGAGAATCTTATGACTCACGTAAATTACCATTGCCAACCTTGGATACCTCCCTTGTCTAGGTATGCCAGTAATAGGCAATCATACTAGGGCAACGCTTACATGTTCGAAATTCTTTGTTGTATATTGAGTTCGGAATGCAACTACCTTGGTATCAACTCATATCATATGTGGAAGTTGAGGATATAGGAGAACCAGTATCATTGGAGTCCTCACTTGTGTTTCTCAGGTATGGACGCGATGATGACATCCATTCAGCCACCTTTGTAGGTACGTACCCTGCGCAAGGCAGCTCCGGCAGCCAGGCACATGCAGCTCAAAAGGATGGAGGGGCACGACTTGACTCCCCACTTCAACGGGTGGGGCCGGTGGGCAACAGCTTTCTTTCTCCAGAATTTTTTCAACCTTCACCTCACGGCGAGAGTCAATACCTATCATCTGCGGCCTGTCATCTCGCTCGCTACAAAGAGAGAGCGCGTTCAAACAACGAATATTGCTGGTCGCCGTCAGGCGCACTCACCTTGAGCCAGTCTTCATCCCTCCCTTCTCGATCCGCATCATCCACCATGGCCCATTCCGCCGACAGTCCAGTCAAGCAGCAGCTTGTCGATAAGCTGCCCAAGCGCATCAGCAGCATCAAATTCGGCATACAGTAAGAACCTGACTCTTTGCCTCAGGTCGGCCATCTTGCTAACCGCCCAATTATCGCTGAATAGGTCGAACCAGGACATTGCGAACCAAGCAGTTGTCGAGATCTCAGATCGCCTACTCTACGACATCGAAAACAACCGCGCGCCCTACCGTCACGGCCCCCTCGACTCCCGACTTGTCCGTAATCCCATACACCCTGCGCCACCCACTGGATGAATGCCGAAACGCTAACACGGTCCTTGTTTCTAGGGAACGTCAAGCAAGCAGGGCAAATGCGCTACCTGCCATGAATCTCTCCAAGATTGCAATGGCCATTTCGGCCACATACGGCTTCCTTTGCCCATATTTCACGTCGGCTACTTGCGCTTTATCATTTCCATTCTACAAGAAATCTGCAAAGTACCGTATTCACCTTGGATCAAACATAACATCACCCCCTTGTACTAACTGCATGTCAGGACTGCGGCCGAGTGCTACTCGAAGAACCCGAGCGACAACAGTTTCTCAAGGAACTAAGACGACCCTTAGATAACTTGCGCAGAACCCAGATCTGCAAGAGGATCAACCAACAATGCCGCAAGGTCAAGATATGCCCCTATTGCTCATCAGTCAACGGCCAAATCCGCAAGGTTGGGGTTCTCAAATTGCTCCACGACAAGTTTGTATCCTACAATAAGTCGACATCGGTCAAGAAGGTACCACCAGAGAGCAAGATCAAATTCGACAGCTCATTCAATAACGCCAGACAAGAACACCCGGAGCTAGACAAGCACCTTCATAAGGCCATGGAAGACCTTAACCCTCTTCGGGTATTGAACCTCTTCAAAACGATCAGCCCCTCTGACTGTGAGCTACTGGGACTAGATCCAACCGAGGGTCGCCCTGAAATGTTTATCTGGCAGTTTTTGCCTGCCCCTCCGGTGTGTGTGCGACCGTCTGTGGCCCAAGATAATGCTAGTAATGAAGATGATATTACTACCAAGCTTGCTGATATCGTCTGGGTTAGCGGCATGATCCGATCAGCACTCCAGAAGGGCTCTTCTATTCAAACTATTATGGAACAGTGGGAATATCTCCAGACCCAGATCGCTATGTATGTCAACAGCGACGTACCCGGATTGCAGCAACCTGGATTTGGAAAGGCTATTCGGGGCTTTTGCCAGAGGCTAAAGGGCAAGCAAGGGCGATTCCGCGGCAATTTGTCGGGCAAACGTGTCGACTTTTCCGGCCGTACTGTTATTTCTCCAGATCCTAATCTAGGAGTTGATGAAGTAGCTATTCCCCAGCTTGTCGCTACCAACCTCACGTACCCAGAACGAGTCCAACGCTACAACATTGAGAAGCTACGGCAATGCGTCAGGAATGGTCCTGCTATCTGGCCCGGGGCGCAAGGGGTTCTAAAAAAAGAGGATGGCGGATACAAGATCTCTCTCAAGTTTGGCAATAGGGATATGGTCGCGAAGAACCTTACGATCGGAGACGTGGTCGAGCGCCATATTGAAGACGGCGATATCGTTTTGTTCAACCGTCAGCCTTCTCTTCACAAGCTGAGTATCATGAGCCATCTTGTCAAGGTCCGCCCATGGAAGACATTTCGACTCAATGAGTGCGTATGCAATCCATATAATGCCGACTTCGATGGTGACGAGATGAACTTGCATGTGCCGCAAACTGAAGAGGCCCGCGCAGAAGCCATCAATTTGATGGGAGTCAAACATAACCTTTCAACGCCGAGGAACGGAGAACCGATTATCGCTGCAACCCAGGACTTTATCACAGCTGCGTTCCTAATTAGCAGTAAAGACACCTTTTTCGATCGCAAGACATTTGCATATATGTGTATGCATATGCTCGAGAGTCAAACAGCCATCGACCTTCCACCACCGGCAATCATTGCGCCAACTGCATTATGGACAGGCAAGCAGCTCTTCAATGTACTCATGCGTCCAAACAAACAGTCACCAGTTCGGGTCAACCTCGACGCGAAATGCAAAAATTACAAAGCACGACCAGGCCAATGCCCCGATATGGATCCTAATGATGGTTGGCTTGTGGTTCGGAACTCTGAAGTCATGTGTGGCCAGATGGATAAATCGACCGTTGGAGCAGGAAAGAAAGACTCTGTCTTTTACGTTATTCTGCGAGATTTTGGCCCGGACTACGCTGTCACCGCCATGAACCGGCTTGCGAGGCTATGCGCCCGATATCTGACGAACCGAGGATTCTCTATTGGTGTGGGCGATGTGTTCCCTACGGAAAGCCTCACTATAGAAAAGGAAAATCTTGTCTCAATCGCATATCGACAATCTGATAAGCTCATTGAGCTATTCAAGCAGGGCAAGCTTGAAAAGGCTTCCGGTTGTAATATGGAACAGACACTAGAAAATTCAATCTCAGGCATACTCAGCAAGGTCCGACAGCAAGCTGGAGAGTATTGTATTGATACGCTCAGCCGCAACAACGCGCCATTGATCATGGCCAAGTCAGGGTCTAAAGGTTCGGATATTAATGTTGCTCAGATGGTTGCTCTTGTGGGCCAACAAATTATCGGTGGTCAGCGAGTTCCCGATGGCTTCCAAGACCGAAGCTTACCGCATTTTCACAAGAATGCTCGACAACCCCCTTCCAAAGGTTTCGTCAAGAATAGTTTCTATACTGGCCTTGAACCTACCGAGTTCCTGTTCCATGCCATTTCTGGTCGAGAAGGTTTAGTTGACACAGCAGTCAAAACCGCCGAGACTGGGTACATGTCACGCAGGCTCATGAAGTCCTTGGAGGATCTCTCCACCCAGTACGACGATACCGTTCGCACATCCAGTGGAAGCGTTGTGCAGTTCCAGTACGGAGCTGACAGCCTTGATCCAGTAGATATGGAAGGCCCGGCAGGTCCGGTCCAGTTCTACCGTACTTGGACTCATGCTGAGAATCTCACATGGGATAACAACGAGCCCTCCCTGTCACCAGATGAGGTCAGGAGATTGTGCGATTCTATGCTCACGGTTGAGAGAAAACGGTTTCCTCGCCGAGGACTGTTGAACAACGAGGAGCTTGGCTATGAAGATGGCAGCGATTATGCCATAGACGAACATGAGGGCGGGCGGAGATTCCTCCAAGCAATCGAGAGCCACGTCGAGGAATTGGCTTCAAAGATGTCCAGAGTCCACAAACTCTCAGGCATTGGGGATGGCGAGGCTGTCGTTACGCCAGGAGCAGAAGATCATGCCGAACGAACCGCAAAAGTGTCAGCCTCAGCTTTGACGCTGTTTATCAGACTTTGCCTCGAAAAGTACAAGAAAGCCCATGTGGAACCTGGACATGCCGTCGGAGCCGTGGGAGCCCAGTCCATCGGCGAGCCGGGCACCCAGATGACGTTGAAAACATTTCATTTTGCCGGTGTTGCTGGTATGAGTATTACACAGGGTGTGCCGCGAATCAAGGAGATCATCAATGCGTCCAAGGTTATCAGTACGCCAGTTATCACCTGTCCGCTACTCAACACCCAGCAGATCGAGGCAGCGAAGGTCGTCAAGGCTCGCATCGAGAAGACACTTTTGTCGGATGTTTTGCGATCCGTTGAGGATGAATGGCGCATTACTGAAGGCAACGTGGTTTTGTGGATCGACACAGACGCACTCGCAGATTTGCATTTGGGGATTGATGTTTACGATATCAGCCAGGCCATTTGCAAGGAGCGGAAACTCAAAATACAACCAGGCGACATAACAATTAGCCCTGCAAGGATCGCCATTCGACTACGACCTATCACCGACACGCCTAGTAGGAGCAAATCGGCCGCTAGCAATGGTGGTGATCTTCTGGTCAGAGCTAACTTCCTTCGACGAACGCTCCCATTAGTGCCCATCTCTGGTTATCAGCATGCAACACGTGCCCTCATCGAGACCTCGGATGACAACAGCCATAGAGTCTTGGTGGAAGGCTACGGTCTTCGAGAATGCATGGCGACAGAAGGCGTGGTTGGCACACAGGTCCGAACAAACAGTGTGATGGAGTGTGGCGAGGTGCTTGGTATTGAGGCTGCGAGAACAACAATCGTAGACGAGATCAACGCAGTGATGGGATACATGGGCATTGATAACCGACACATGCAACTCCTGGCAGACGTGATGTCATTCAAGGGTGAAGTGCTTGGTATTACCCGATTCGGCTTGTCGAAGATGCGGGATAGTGTATTACACCTTGCTTCGTTCGAGAAGACGCCAGACCATCTGTTTGAAGCAGCCGCAGGCATGAAAGCTGATCAGATCGAAGGTGTTAGCGAGGGTATCATCATGGGCCAGACCATGTGCGTTGGAACTGGAGCTTTCCAGGTTGTGCGGCGATTGGGCATTCAACCAGGTGACCTCCGGCAGAAGCCGACCTTGTTTGAGGATGCGTGGAAGGCAGAAATGAAGAAGAAAGGCGGCAAGAGGGTGCAGCTGTGATGAAGAATGGTAGGAGGAGAGGGGAGGTCATGAGCGCTTAACTTGTATGAGTCGAACTGGTCATGGCAGGGAGCGTACGAATTGGGGGTGTGATATCAGTGTACCCTGACCAAGGAGAAAACTTGAAGAAAATTCGAACTTGATTGTCTGTCCTGAGGAAAAGTTGGTTTACAAAGAGCCCGGAGTTTGTTAATGTGGGTTGCTCCTTGGGGATGAATTGTTATATAGGAATTTGAATCTGAACCTCAAGCATTACTTGGTAGGTTGGACGGCATATTCTCTTGGTTTATGAATTTTCTATGTCGATTTCTTTGAGCAACCCCCACTCTCGTCGTGGTTTTACGCTCATTTAGTACGGGCTATAGGACCAAATGCGAGCTGTCATATCTCCAGAAGCAGTAGCAAAGTAACCAGTCTGTGGACTCGTCGCTACCGATATGACTGAATTTTTGTGTCCGCACAGAAGAAGTTCTGTCTCGCCCGTTTTCGGGTTCCAAAACTGCAAGCCTCTGTCCTTGGATCCAGAGAGGATCCAATTCTCATCGGGAGTAAATGCAACCGACAAGACAAAATCGGAGTGACCCTCAAAGGTTTTGATGCATGCATTCGCTTCGTTGCCTCCAGTCCCAATAGGCTCCCACATCTTGATAGTTCGGTCTAGACTGCCCGAAAGGAGGTTCATGCTATTCGGCGCATAGGCGAGTGTATATATGCTGTCTGTATGGGCTTTGAGGCGTGCGACAGGGGATCCGGAATAGGTTTCCCAGACATATATGCACTTGTCCAAAGACCCGGCAGTGACAAATCGCATATCTGGTGAGATGACGACGCTCGTGACTTCATCATCAACCCGCAGGGTACTCATAAGCTCTCCCTGCTCGAGAGTCCACAATCGGACAGTTTTATCGCCGCTACCTGAAGCAATTATACTTCCATCACGTGCTACGTCTAGAGAGTAGACATCACTCTCATGGGCTGATAATTTATGACGCATGGTTCGGGATTTGATATCCCAGACCTAGATAAAAGGTGTTAGTACATGCTAACATCTTGATATCGGATTCAATTAGACAAAATCATTACTTACGCGAAGAAAAGTGTCATTAGAGCCAGTGACCAGATACTGGCCGTCAGGACTGAAGCAAACGCCGCGAGTATAGTTTTCCTCGTTTTCATCAGACGCTTCGTAGGTGAACTCGCACACCATATCACCCGTCTGCACCTCATAGATCTTGGAAGATAGCTTGGAGCCGGTCGCTAGATATTTGCCATCGTAACTAAATCTCACACAACATACGACGGTTTCGTCCAGAAGTGAGTGAATGAGGTCGACGTCTAGAACCCGTGATATCTGAGGGTTGAAGATGGCATACCAATCTGGGCCAGTCTTTTTGTTATGAGGAGCCACATTTTCAACTTCTAGATCATAGGGAGTTGTCTTGACGGGTTCGGACATCTGTAGTTGTAGCAGATGGACAATAGCCTCATGTCCATTCTCAGCTGCCAGTGAAAGTGGCGTGCGACCATGCCTGTCCTTGGCGGAGATGTCGGCGTTTTTCTGGAGAAGAAGCTTGACGATAGCCTCATGCCCAAGTCGTGCGGCCCAACATAGAGGCGTCCATCCATCAACGTCTCCATACTCAATATCAGCCCCGGCATCAATAAGAATCCTCAAGATGGCCTCATGTCCATTTGCGGCGGCCAAAAGTAGAGGCGTCCATTCATCAGTGTTTCTAGCCTCAATATCGGCTCCTGCCTTGAGCAACCAATTAACGGAAACCTCATGCCCATTCTCAGCTGCATAAGATAGCGCCCCCATGTCTTCCTGTTCATGATCTTCTAATCTTTCAGTCATAGCTTTGGCGATCTCTTCTGGAATAGCAGTTTGGTTACTCAGGACACAAAGCGCAGCACACCTGACGTACGCCTTCGGGTGCTCTAACCGTTCGGCCACGGATTTGACGACCTCGTCTGGCAGCGCTGATCTTTCGATTAAATACTCGATGGCGTCGAACCTGTCGTCTTCTGCTGGAGCCTCCAACTGCATTATACTGGCCTCAATGTGTGCTGGTGCCTCATCTTGGCTCGTCTTTGTCCAATTCGAAAACTTTGTGGTATATCCATCTTCCTCGCCAGCGATTAGCTTTGAGAAATCAGCCGGAGTTTGGCCAAGATCTCCACCGGAAGAGAAGCTGAGGGTGCTTGCTTCTGACACAGTACTGCTGTTTTTGCCTTTTGACTCTCGTTTCGCCGCGCGTGCTGAGGCTATTGAAGCGTCACTTTCATCCTCCTCGTGAGTGTTGGGCAAAACAAAGAGGGCCATATCCTCCATGTGTGTAGCAAGATGCTTCTGCAAAGCTGACAATGAGAGTTCCTCTCCACAAACGAGGCATGGCTCCTTGTCACAGTTTAAATCATCAGCCTGATGACCGCAGAGGTCCAGAATAACATCCAACTGAGCTGGAACGACGCTGTCGGTATAGTGTCTCTTCAGATGTTCTGACATTTCCTTTCTGCTGGAACAAGCTTTGTTACAGTCTCTGCAGATGTATTTTCTCCGGTGAATCTGGAGCTCGTGATATATCCAATCATGGCGGCTTACATATAGTTTTTCCGAGTTCTGACAGTCTTGGAAGGTGCAGACATAAGGACGTAGATCTCGAAATACATGGCGTCTAGGAATCGTTAGCATAATCAAACTAATTATGCGCCATAGAAGAGTTCTATCATACTTCCACAACTGCCTGTCCTGCATCTCTCTAGACTCGAGCGTCATCCCGCAGTAGGGACATGGAAATGTGAGCTTTCCATTCTCCGCCTTTGGGGGGTTGGGGACAGAGTTGGAACGGCTTTGGCCGATATCCGTAGCTGCGTAGACCGTCCGCGGCCGAACATTGGTTTTCGTATCGTGGATGTCAGATACAGCAGCTGTAGAGAAGCTCTGTTTCGACGTTGTTGACTTTGACCCGTCATGGAAGAGTTTGAAATCTGCCTGTTTGAGAGTAGACGCTTGACTTCCTGATTCCTCTGTATTTCTTTTCTGACGCAAAGGAAAATGTGGCAGCTCTTGCTTGGTGTCTTGAACTGCGCTCAGAGCATCCTGCTTGGGATCATACGGGTGACCAGCCCAATACTGCAGTTGTTCTCGTCGCCTCGTGTTGGCTCGTGCAAGTCGTTGGCAGTACCACAAGATGTCTTCGACGCAGTCGCTTTTGCAACTTTGTCTCGTTGGAGCAGCTTCCTCATCATCAAACCTGACGCTTCGCCCGCTCTTCGTCAAGCCTCGCCACTGCATCATTTTCTCTATTATATGGCTCTCGTCTGATCTGCTAAACCCGGAAACAAGTGATAATGTGTCTGAGTTGTTCAAAGTGGTCGTGGCTGTTTTCGAACTCACAGAGCGAATGTATTTGTCTGTTATCTTGGGACGGCGCAGCAGTGACGAGAGGTCATACAATGATCGGATCTGTTCCAGTATTTGCTTGGCTATCAGACAAATCTTTGGCATCCTCTGGGGCGGATGCTCCTCATTATCACCCAAACTTGAGTCTGAGTCGGCGCTCACGCTGCTAATCGAGTCGTGATCTGATCCGGCTGCTGAATCACACTTTCTGTTGGCGATGGATGTTGCTAGGGCACAGTCAGTCAGAACTCAGATGGGTGTTTGAGTTGGGTTGATTTGTTTACCCTGACGTAGAAGCCCGCTTAATCGCATGAGAATAGCCTGAACCAAATACTTGAGCTCATCGTCTTGCCTGAGCGTATCATCCAGTGAGCCTCGTGCCCTTTCTGGAAGGTCTGCTTTGCTCTGATCACCCCATATCTTGGCCCTACCGTACTCGTCTAAGATCTCGGTGAGATTAACCTGCCCAAGACGTATTGCGCGACAGTTTTCGTGGCCGAGGGCCAGCAGAAACCTCTGAAACCACTGCATGCACTCAGCGTATAGCTTTGAGAGCGACGGTGCAGCTGCTTGGGTAGAAACGAGATCCATAATGGTTGACAACACTCTGACAGCTTAACCCGCAAAGTCGTCTGCGCCCTGGTTCTCCACGGTTGAGCGAGTTTAGTTGGCGAGATATCAGCTCCGCGGGGATAAGGCCGAAAAACATGAGGAGATACGAAACCCCTGCCGTGTTTATGAGAGTACAAAGTCTTGATTGGATAGTAGAGCCAAGGCCAAATGGGACACTGCCACGTACCAGTCAGCGCTTAATAAGACATGATTGCGGCTCAACGGAATACATAGCTAGGGCAGCTAGGCTGCAGCCTGCTTTGACATCCAGGCCAGGATGATATTCGACAACCCCGCAGCAGTCTATATCAAACTTTAGTCTGATTTTGCGTACCATTGAATTTGGCATTGATACCTTGTCATGGCTGAGGTTGCAGGACTTGTTCTGGGTGGTATCCCAATTGCGATTTGGGCCCTGGAAAAGTATGCAGAGCCTTTCGACACATTCCAAAATTATCACATCGCTATTCAAACGCTCCGGGCCGACCTAGTTCTACAGAGGCGACAACTTGAGATAACCCTTAGCAGCGTTGGTTTAGAAAAGCCTTCTGCTGTTGAGCTTCGAGAATGTTTCGAATCCAAGTTCCCAGGCGTCCACCAGGAGCTTATCATCATCATTGAGCAAATGGACAAGAGCACAGGTCAGCTTTTGAAAGACCTTAGTATTGATATCAATGGAAAGGTAAAATCCCTTCTGGCTCCCACCCCCAGCTATAGAAGTGCGATTAGAGATGAGGATTTATTCTTCCATGTCTATCAATGCCTAACATTCGGCTAACATGAACTCAATCTTCAGCCCCAATGGACAAGTGACGCGCCAGAGAGGACTCAATGGGAATGGCGTCGAGTGAAGCGAAGCTTCTCTTCAACCAAGAAGAAAAACCTCATCAATGACCTCCGCAAGTGGAATGAAGACCTCAGAAACTGTATCGAACGGACCGAGGTAGCCGCTGAGGATGACACTCGCCAAGTCCAAACACTCATCAAAAAGTTCAATCGGACGCATTGTGAATTAATAAGATCATGTCTAAGATCATTCCATCGAGCGTTAGGGGCTGCGTTGACTTGCGGTTGCTTGTCATCTCATCACGCAACCATCGATCTGGATTGGAATCTGGGGCCGCCAAAGACTCCCTGGATCTTCACTGCAGGGCTTTCATATGAGACGTGTGAAGAGTCATGTCAATACTTACAGTCCTGGCGAAAGTTTCGTGTGACGGCTGAGCGAGATGGTACTGTAGAGTCACAGGCCATTGTGCCCCCAACTGCAACATCGCCAGTCAAACCTTTGTCTCCATCTCAACCGGAGCGAAGTTCTGTATCACTTCTGATCCACACTCTGCGAAGACCATATCAGACTGCCCCCACAGTTCTTCCAGCCGGTTAGTCATTATATCCCTTTGCCCGTACTTGATGGCTCATCAAACCAGTCAAAACAACAACTCAGCCACCTCGACCAACAAAGCATATCGCGAATCTATGTACCGAAGTCCGAAAGCAATGCGTTTCATGGTCAATCGATGGCTGCCTGAGAGACCCTGATGCCGACAGTGACCGACAATTTCAACGATTTTGTCTCGATAAGACCTCGGACCACCTCTCATGTCTTAGCAAAACTATCTCTCTAAGTCATTTGCTTTCTAAACAGAACAAGCGACATGCGCATACACATCCTGCTCTTTCGGCGAAGCAAAGATACGGTATTGCCGCTTCGGTTGCATGGTCTGTTCTTCACTTGAGTGACAGTCCATGGCTGGGAGAAAAATGGGATCAAAATGAGATCAAATTCTTTGTTGAAGAGACAAGCAAAGGACAAGAACTTGTTTCACAATATCCATGCACCTCTTATGCATTCCAAGAATCGAAGGCCCAAGGGCAATCACCATCTTCGGAACCAAGAGACTTCGATCATCTGATTCCTAACAAAACCATCTTCACACTCGGGATTATCCTCATTGAACTTTGTCTCAAGACACCTTTGGAAGACCTTGGACACACCTCAAGAGGCCAAGGCTTGAGAGGGCCCAGTTCGACTACCTTACTTGACGATTACCGTACAGCGCTCAACATGCTTGAGGAGGTCTACCGTGAGGCAGGGGATTCTTATGGTAACGCAGTTCAGCGGTGTATCAAATCCTCATTCCGTGGTTCCGAGGCTACCAAGAAATTCAACGTCGAACAATTTCGGATACAATTCTATAACACGGTGGTAGCACCAGTGCAAGCAACTTATGTCATGATTCCAGGCTCGGGAAGCTATTGTTGAATGATGACCTCTTACAAAGAAGTGTGTTAATTCTGCCTTACACGTATCATCAGGCTCGGTTAGACTAAACTGCCTTTGAAATATCTTAGAGCGTTATTTCGGAACTGTCAGTGGCCATGAAACACGTCAAAAGGTAGACAAGGTTAACCATGCGAGTCAAGAGAGTGAAACGTCAGCACCACAGCAATTCAAGATCAAGGCTAGAAAAGACTGACCTGCAGCCGGGTGATCAGCTGAAGACTTAACCTTAATGGCAACTGTGTGAGCATTGGGTTGATAATGCTTAAATTGTGGGGGAAAAAATAGGGTTCTTTTGATATTGTTGAGCAACCTTCTTTTCAGGCAGAAGAGGTTAAACTTAGAGTCAGTCAGTGTATATGTGCAATTTGAGGCGATGGCAGATAATGCTGATCTGATGAAGATTGATACTTCAGGTTTCCCGGCTTTTAACAGTCCTATTACTGAAGCTGAAGATATAGAGGAAGATGAAGATACAGAGATGGGAGGGATTTGATTGGGGGCTTGTATTCAGTTTTGGTTGTGTTGGTCGGGGATTATTTAGATTCTTTATATATTCCTGTAACAAGTTGGATTGAATGTTTTGTATCTTGACGAATATAACTCGGGTTGATGCTTCATACTTCCTTAGTACATGAAATCATGATCCTTTTGGGTGCTGTAGTACCGCCATGGCCGAATCTCCGAATATCTTCCAGTGCAGTGAAGTGCCATATCCCCAGCCCAGATATAGTCCTTAAGATCTCCTTTAGGCCCGCGGAAGTGAAGATAGTACTCCGTCCGGTCATCATTCCACATGAGGTATGTCTATAACTCTAATAGATAGCCTGTTGGGATCCTTACCTATCCCCATCCCGAGTTACTATTCTACAGTAATGAGACGGCCTTAATAATAGATTCTCCCTTTTCTATATCTTTTAAAACTGCTTTATCAGCAAGTAAAATAAAATCATATAGGTGATCTGCTATGGCTTGGCTCTTACGAGGCCTTGTGCTTACGCGGAGTTCCTGGCCGCCTTTTACTACGACTTCAGTCTCCTTGAGCTTTTCGGCATTTCAGAATTCCCGAAGACCTCGAACATCGAGTCCGTCTAGTAGCGAGGGATCCTCACGGACATCAAGATAGAATGATTCCTGAAGTTTTCGCCTAACATCTTGGTCTATCTCCTTGTCGTCTTCGAAGGCTCCGAATGCCAGTTTAGTCTAATGCCTTAAAGAGTATAGAAGCGCTTGCCAATTCTCGCCATTGCCATAATAGGTGCGGTAGATAGTAAAGTCCCATTTGCGGTAGTACTGAAAATTGCTGGGGCTCTTCCACCCTTCAAGTCCCAGCTTGGACCCACGTGGGGGGTACCAAACCTGATCAATAATTTGTTTAAGAACGTCAGACATCTTGACAAAGCCTGGTTATGAGGATACGGCTGGTGAGGGTGTGGATGTTGAGATGCTGAAATGTAGAGTAATGGGCTAATATGGAGTGGAATAAAACAGAAAGAAAGCTCGCAATTACCAACGGGATATATTTTATCGCACGGCCCTCGCTTAAATCACTACTAAGGTTATAAAAATATTGTTAATATTTTACTTCAATATCACTTAAAGTGTAGTTATATACTCTTCTCCTTTAATATTAATATATAATAAGATATTCCAATTAACTAATAACTTAGCCCAACATTATATCTTAATATTTAAAGTTTCGACATCTCGTGGCCTGAGCCCTGAGACTTAGGGCGGTTGGTAATGAGACGCACGCTTAGACTATAGCGGACCTTCGTGTTCGTGATGTGATTTCGACCTTTGATCCAGGCACAGTTAATGTCTATGCCCCTGTCACTCGATATGCCGAGGTTGCGAGGCCAATAGGCAAATTATGCTATATTAATCACTGAATCCTCCTATTACTTAATTGCAGCTTGCTTCCCCACCCTCAGACGGCGGAGCCTACTAATATCTCGCGAGCATAAAGCCACCGGGAGGCTTTCCAATTGGTATGGAGGATTATACGAGGTCAGCGATTATGATATTCAGGCTTTTCGACTGCAGGTGGATGGGTATTGGCAAATGTGTTGAGATGCCTTAGCCAACATCAACTCAAGGGGCATGTAAGCCTCACCAGACCAACGCAAGCACATTTGTTAGCGGAAGACGATCTGTAAGACGAGGTATGCATTGCAGCAGTAAAACCCTGTCAGATGATGAAATATATAACCAATACTAGGCTGTGCCGTCAGAATCTCTGGCGTGTTGTCGGTTTGCTCTCTAAGTTGTCTCTTTTCACTTCTCTCGTGAGTGGAGACATTAACTCATCCTTCACTAAATGCAATTATTAGTTAAAAAGATGCATTAGAGAAAGGCAAAATGGGAATTAACTATAGATTCTTAACCTACGGCAACAAAAGAACAATAGACCACGACTAAGACATCCTGACAGCTGCAAGTTCAAGATACACCACAGGGTATAAAATAACGTAACCACATGGGGAGTGTATCCCTGTGACCTAGCATATGGCTGAGCCAGTATTACAGTCCCGCATGGCAACACCATTAATGTGAAGCAAGACCAACAAACGCTTCGTACTAAAGGAACTGAGACAAAGGCCCCGTTTATACTGTAAACCATTAGTTCTTACTCTATGGTTGAGTCTCCTGATTGTTTGCTCGACAATTCCTTCAGGCTTTGTAAATGCAAGAAGTGTTAGCTATAAAATCAACACTATGGGGGGATATACCTAGATTCTCATCGGACATAATTCTGGTTTCTGTGCGGCCGACTAAACCGATTCGATATTGACTGGGTGTTTTATGAAGAGCTTACATAAAGCCTAGTACCTCATATTCTTAAGAATTTCAAGTGTGTATTTCCCAAGTTACTCTATTTTCTATTAGGCTTGACAGTTAACAGATGGTCCTGCCAGACGATTTATAAGGTGCCGGTTCCAAGAGGAGATCAGTATATTTTGATGTTCTTCCAAGCATGATTTTCCATCTGTAAAGGCGTGGCCCGCGAGATGATAAAAAAACATCATGCTGAACTAGCAGGGGAGGCAACCTACCTAAGAGTTCTCAATATGGGTATGATTTTAAGGAATTACTTACAAGAAAGGATTGATAATGCGCTCAAAGTATCGACCCCATGTAGATGCACACTCGTGAATAGAGTTATAAAACTCGAGAGGATGACAAGTCCTCTCAGGGATGATCCGGCGCACAGCCTACCTATGCCGCCAAGATGACAATTGCTTACTAGAATTGGACAAATAACCTTTCTTGTATGTTACCACGATGATATTCATGTGTAAGAGGACGAGTTCTTGCTTTGCATCAAGAAAATAAGCCGCCAAGGACATGCAAGTCTCAGTCAACCGGATATCAGGCCATATCATCTTATATCTCGATTTAGTTTTACCCACTGTTGTTTGGTTGTTATTAGTTGTTCTAGGTACTTTTGCTTGCCTTGGCTACCTATGTTGGTCTTATGTTGCTGTCTGACATGCTGCCCATGATGTCATCCAGGCAGAATATACAGACTCCCCAACTCGATCCAACAGCACACAGCAACTTCTCCCTTACACGTACAGCCCGTACAAGACAAGAAAAGAAGTATAAATATACTCTTTTCAACCAAGATCATTCTGTCTTTTTCCTTCCCATCATGACAACCAGAAACCTCAATCAAACTTGGAGAGACATCCTCTTCAATCAATACGCAGCCGACTACGAAGCCGACGTGCCATTCCCCATCACATACCTCCTCAACATTCCTGAGTGGAATCAAGATCTTCTCTTCACTATTCCCAACAAGATAAATCTCAGAACGTTTAAAAATTCCATTCTCGACTTTTGCCGTGCCGCAGAAGGAGCTGATCCAATCTACGACGGCGAGCATATCTCAGTCCAACCACGAAAGCCCTCATCCGCGTTATCAAAAGCAACCGAAAGCCGCCAAGATCAAGATGATGTTTCAGTTTAAACTCGTCCCAGCAGCACTGATCCTGCTCGCCAACACTTGTAACGCCTGGGATCTAGTCGTCTACCCCGACAGTGAATGCAACACCAGCCCTCCGTCAGGCCATGAAAAGGGAGATGGATTCAGGGACTGTACTGCGGTTCCTGCTAACCATCGAAGCTTTGAAATGTCTAATTTCGGAAGCTTGAGGCTTTACCTTTACAACTCGCTGCAAGATTGCGAGGTCGATAACTGGGTGCAGTTTTATAGTGCTGCTAATCACGGTACCTGCATTCCTCCGCGGTATACTTGGGACTATTATATCGTTGCTGGTTAGCTCGAGTGGGAGGAAATCCAGGATCTTGTACGATGGTTGTTCAGTAAACTTCAAGTATTGATGGAACTATCTACCGCTATTGGACTGCCCTACATTGACTTTATTTCAAAATTGCGAATTTGTTGCACTAGTTGATGGGTGTAAGATGACTGTCTCCTGTGCTTTTCAGTGACTGAGTTCGGGGTGAGATGTTGCCAAGCTCTCTCTAATGCATGTGTTGCTTTCCGAAGGTAATTTGGGCAGACCGGCTATGGCATGTAAGGAAGCTTGATGTAGTATAGCAAAAAGAAGCCTGCTCTCGTAACTGCATCCCATCACTTCATGCATGATAGATATTCTAAGACTGGCGAGTTCATCGGTCAATACCTCCTCTCCCCTTTACTCGTTCTCTATCCCTAAAGGTTCCATTCTGATCGCCCGCGTTCTATCTTCGCCTGCTCCCTGATAAACTCCCCCATACTTGACTAATTTGTCGCGAAGACTTTCCCTCTTTATTCAGGTCATCCCACAGTTCAACTCCCCCAGCTTCTTCCAATCGCACGAACATATCTCTTACGTTTTAACATTTTAAGATATTGTATTGTCTCTTCCCTTCGCCAAAGTATACCATGCCCTGCTTCGTGAAAAGGCGTGGTTTGTTTCGAGCCTCGCATAACAGCATTGGCACCCTGCTCAATCAAAAAGGATGCTGCATTAACATTTTGCAGATATCAGGCTGCAGGGCATAAAGGTTTATTTCCATCCTTATCTTCAAGATTAATTATTGCAGTATCGCCAATCCAAAAGAATTCCAATAGAATTACTGATAGTCTGCACATTTTCTTCAATCTTTGAAGTTAATGGCCAGGTATACTTGACTCAGGGTGGTCAGGGGGGATGGAGAAGAAAAGGTAACACATACTGATTAAGGATGACCTTAGACGACACGGTAATCCCTTGTGTGAATGAAAATCATAGATATAAAAGTCTGGAAGGACTGAAAGCTGGAGGGGACCAGCAGACTTTATAGTTTTAAGGATTAAATGGTAATAGGCAGTTCACGGTATGTAATAAGTGGGAAATATTAGGAAGGAAGCACGGGGACGGGAACACCAATAAAGTAAAGTCGGTAAGTAATTGCAGATACTTGCCAGAATAGTGCGTTATATAAGCCTGAAAGTGCCATTATTATGTTTTATTAGCTTGTTGGCGTTATAGCACAAATCAGCTATAATCTATTTACATGAAGGTTTTAAAATGCTTGCCTTTACATTAGGCTGTCTATGTTTGCACTATCTTCCACGTACAGCCTCATCTACGTCATCGCGTGTCGGCCCGTTATCTTGCATGAAGCCAAGCCGCAGGTAAGGCTGAGCCAAGAAGTAACGGGGCTCCCCATCTTGCAAGAAATCAAGTTTATCCCAACAGCCGCTGCGAGCATCAGAACTCCTTATCTCTATAGTATCTGGCTATGTTGGCATGAAATGTTGAGCGCATTGCCTTCCAGTGGCTGAGACATGCTTGAATAGCCACATGTTTGCGCAGAATGCTGTCGCTTGATGTTCTGCCACCAATCCACATGGCTTACGCCAAAAAGCTTGGTCTGAGCTTGAAGAATAACTAGTCTAAAAATGTGCATTGTTTCTTTCTATCTGTGTCTATGTTATGATTGCAAGACCCTTTGTAGTCCCCCGCAATTTGTTGGATCTGCTTCTGGTCAGGTTTGGAGGGGGTGGCTAGCCATATGTCCTGACTTTCTTCTGCGTCAACATAAGCAGAACTGGTATCAATTGGGGTATTAAGCTAATGCTGTAAAGTGTGTAGAGAAGTGGAAAACCGAGTGCGCGCTGTTCATAACCCGTTGATATCACGTCTAATCGTCTATTTCCGCATACGCTAAGTGGTCTTCCTTGAACCCCCAACTGCCACCTCTGGTCGCTCATGTTAGCTGGGTATAAAGAAAATGCGCAAGAGGATTTACCTTTCTTTCGTGGAGTTCTTCAACCTAGGGCTGAGTTAGTACATCGTTCACAGTATAGCAAGGCAGTATCGACATACCAACAGTTGGCTCCTTGCTTATCCACTTCCTCTTGCATGAGCTTGGAGAATACTACGCTTCGGCAATTGGCTCCCGTGCCGAATCTATCATCCTTCTGTATCATGGCACCGCAGGCGTTCATACAATCTTGGATGGTATAAGCAACGATAGGCGCAAGATCACCAACAACACCGCCTCCATCAGCCGCTGAGCCTTGGGGTGCGTTGACACCGCACCACCATTTGAAGTCGTAGCCCAGGCTTGACTTGTATTTCGTCTCTTCGTTCTTGTTGTCAGGGCACTTTAGCTCAAGCAGCTCGACTGACGATGCTGCTTTTGGAACATAGGGACCGGTGTCGTTGGCGGAAGAGTTACCGTTGTCGAGCGTCGGGCATTCAGTTGGTTCGGAGGTTGCAGCTGGGGCCGCAACAGCACAATCCTCATTACTTGAACAGGCGTGAGCTTTTTTCGCAAGATACTTGAATGTATGGCTTACGATTTATTTGCCAAAGCGGCGCCCAGTCCTCCACCAACACCAGCACCCACCACAATAGCTGTAACAAGCGCTACAAGTGCGGCAAACGTCCAAACACCTAGACCGAAAGGGACTCTTTGTTGCGGTTGTTGCTGTTGTTGGAACGGCGGCTGTTGGTAGCCAGGTGGGCCGTAGTAAGTGCTGTCCTTGTTGTAGTTGGGAGCTACCTCCGGAGCCCTGGCAGCTTGTTCGGCATCTGTGTTGACCTGAAGGCCTTCGTTGTCTGGAACCTGACTCATCTTTACCGATATGGGACGCTGACAACAAAAAGATGACTTAGGAACCTCACAATGTCTATCGCGACATTTAGCGAGTTTTGAGAAACAGGCAAGAAAGTGCGAGCCAAAGAAACCGAGCTGCTGACGATACTGGGGGCGCAGCAAAGAGCTTTATAACAATGGTCCACAAGCAGGGTTACCGTTGCTGTGCCTTGTTTTGAAAGGGTATTGGGGGCTATGATCTATAAGCTGACTGCATTGAAATCCGCAAATCATGGCCGTTTCTGTATATAGTCGACCTAGGGTCGGTAACCCCTGCGATATTAAGAGCTGCTACGGTTTGAAGCTCGCAGTGGGATTCGTTCATCGTCAGATCGACGAAATTGAGTAAAGCTTGTTTTGTGCCATGGCAGATACGGTAGCATAAATTGACAACCGGCAACTGAATTTGCCGACAATATTGTCTGCTACATTTTATGCCGAGTAGGTTTAACAAACGACAAGAGATAAAGTTCCAGAGTTATTCCCGATTACAGCGGAAATTAATCAGCCTTACACGAGGGCTCAGATCCCAGTCAAGACCCTCATGCTCCATTGTCACCCGGAACCGAGTTCGTCGCATGTTCACCGACTGGCTTTTGCTTCGCATGAGACGAATAAGGTTCCGTCCTAAGCTTCATGGTGATTTTCACAGGATGACAGAGCAATCGAAATAGTCGTTAAAAATCCTATCATGATGCTGTATCACGATGCGTGCATTAGTGCGCCGCTCGACAGGTTATGTTTAGCACTTTCGCTGCAGCCTAGCCCATATTTCGAGGTCCCTGATCCAACGCTCCCAATAAGTTAAGTCAAGCCCACTTTTTCAGGGGCTTAAGTCACAGGGGGTATAAGTTAAATTGGCTTATATTTTAAAGGTCTAACTTGACTTAGCTTATATAACTTAAGTGATTTTAGTTAGATAGCTATAGGGAATAGCCCTACCTAATTTCTATGCCTAGCTTCCTAAGTATTATATTACTTTTATTATCTCTGGCTGTAGGCTATACTATTAATCTAATAATATTATTCTAGCCT